>CM076578.1:1944168018-1944269953 GCA_034641835.2 Pinus albicaulis
TTCAAGGACCTATAAAGTTGGGGACTGGTATTTGTATCAAAACCATACAGTCATCAGAATCTATGGATGTGAATTGCATCCATTTAAGTTACCAAAGTATGTACCCATGAGACTGTTTGCCTTGGAATATTTCAGGCAAATGAACAATTCAGATGTGATCCATTTTTGTAGTGTGAAAAAGAAAGCTCAACTTCGGATTAAAAGCCAATTAGGTCCCTACATCTGCAATTCTAGAGAGGCTGAGCGAGAAGCAGAGGATATATTACAAAACCGCTGCAAATTTCAAAGAAGTTTTCGTTGGGTTCCTTATGACCCATTTGGTTTCATCTGTGAAAAAAGATTAAAGAACAAATCCTCCCCTTATATCCACCACAAGATTCCTGATATAGAGCAATATGCTAACCAAGATGAATGGGTGGAAAAAACACTTGTTGAAGAAGAAAGTGCAGAAGAAAAAATGAATAAAGTTATGAAAGATCTTCAAAAGAAATATGACCTAGAATCTTATGGTCAAGTGCAGGTACCCCAAATTGGTACATCTTCAGCAGCAAATCCACAACAGAGATTGCAGGAAGGCAGTCCACCAGTGGCAACAGAGACAAAAGGTAAATGAAAGGAACCTGCATTACAGGTGATTGAAACTTTAGTCATGACAGAGAAACCACAAACTTCCAAAGCACCTGAACAATCACAGGTTTCTCCCACTCAGGCAAAGCACACAAAAGTTCCAGAGTTACAAACTCCATCAAATGTGGAAATAGGTAAGAAAAGGCAAGTTCCAGATACCACACCTCCTAAAGAGCCTTCGGGAACACATCAAGCTAAAAAACATAAATCAGATCCACTTCCAGAAGTGGAAATCATAGATGAAGTGTTTGATGATGGGAGGGAAGACAGTCAACTAACTGGCACAGTTAGTGAAAAAAACACAGGACAGAAAGGGAAAGCTTTACAAAAGCAATTAAGTACTGAGGTATCCTCTTTCAGACCACCAAAAACAGATACAGGGGATATTAAAAGAACCTTCATTAATATTAAAGCAAAGAATGATCCATTAAAAATGAAGGTATATGATCAGTATATGAAGATGGCTCCCCATAATCAAGAAAGGCTAATGTCAGCATTTGACCTTTCACAAGGCAAAATCCTGATGAGCCACTTCAAGACAAAGGTGCCAAAGCCCACTTCAGCAGCTGATTACATTAGAACGAATTTTGAAGTTTTGGCAAAGGATATCCATCCTCTGGACCAGATAGAGCTACACAGAAAAACTGTGGAAATGGTCTATTCTACTCTTACCAATAAGGCCATGGCAGCTATAACGTTGCAGGATTCTTTGAATAACACAACTGCACGATTGCAAATTGAGAAGGCCTCTTCACAGGCCAAAGATAACAGAATAAAGTCATTAGAAGACATAATCATTGGTTTGGGTCACAACCCCAAAGACATTAAAAGTATTGAGGCATTAATAAAGAAGAAAGATGATGACATAGCTGCACTGAGAAAGCAACTAAAATTGCCAGCCTCAAGGCACCCTCAGACCCAAGAAGTTCTAAAGGGGAATTCACAGGAAGAAATAATGGAGTTGCTCCTAAATATGACTGAGCGACTAAGTGAAACAGAGAAGGAATTGGAGCAAGATTTGCAGGAAAAAGAAGCTATCAAACAGGATACAACCACAGGTACTTCAACAGCAGGTCAGCAAACACAGCCATCCCAGGTACATACTTCTGGTTTGAGTTCTGATGAGTTAATAAAACAAATGGAAAGTCTACAGTTAAGAGTCACAGAACTTCAAACCACTAAGTTGCAATTAGTAAAATTGGAAGAGAAATATGATACATCTAAGAAGACAGTTGCTGATAACACCAGGGAAATAAAAAGGTTAGAAAAATTGGTTCAGGCTTTGGAGAAGGACCTTTCATTAGAAAAGCCTTTAAAGGAAATAAATGAAATTCTTTGGGGTAGTATCATTGAGTTAATAAAGGGTATTTGGCCCTCTGTTCAAGCAATTTTTGAACAAAATGATTTGGTTAAAATAGCTCAAGAAGAAATAAACAGAACCAGAAATGAATTAAGAGGAAGGCCTGAGCAGGGCAATCAGCTCATTCAAATTTTGAACACCCGGACAAAGCAACAGCTTGCAATATTAGGGATTGAGGACAGGACCGGCACAGTTTTGGAAATAAAGAGAGTTTTCATCAAAAGAACTTTTATGCACAATTTAGAAAGGAAGTGCTCAGACATTTTGATTGATATCAATATTTTCAGAGAGAAATTTCAAGCTTTGTTGGACAATGGATTACCAAGTCCTATGCTCTCAGAGGATCAAATAATGGACTTGGAAACCTATGTAAAGAAAATAAATGCTCATGCTCAAAATACAGCTGCTTGTTCCCCTAGTTTACCAGAAACAACATTACGAACAGGGAGAAATATCTATGATAGAGTGAGAAATTTATTTCATTTGGAACATGAAATAAAGTATCTATTTCCTAATGAGCCCACCTTTTACAAACTCACAGAAGCAGATGAGACATTGAGAAAACTCAAAAGGACTGTGATACCAGATGATTCATGGTGGAGAGACTTATTGGAAATTCTATAAAAGTTATTTTCGGGATGAGAATTTTATCTTTACTATCAGGTAAATGGTAAAAATGAGTACAGATGAAAGAGTATCAGTTACACAAGTCAAAGAGTATCCGTAAAGACAAAGAGTATCAAACAAGCAAAGAAATTACTCAAGAAGACAGCAACAAGCCCTTTTTCAGCACTTACCTCCAGCACATCCATAAAGAAAGGAAACAGCACATCAGCAGTTACTTATTATTCTATCTACGAGACCATTTGTCTCCTGTTTATTTGTAAATTACTCCTTAGTCACCCCAAATTATGGGCTAGGATAGTGTGAGATATTTTCAATTATTTTGTGTATAAATAAACCCTCAAAGAGAGTATTGAGGGTGGATTCTATTACTCTGTTGTAACATTGAGATTTTCGGAATAAAAGCATTTTGGAGAAATTTATTCGTGGCTTACTGGATGACGATTTGAAGTTCAGGACTTTTTGCAGGATTCATGTTTTGGACTGCAGTTCAATAAGTCTTTATACCCTTTGTCTTAAGTTTTTTATCAGTTTATAATATCATTATGTCCATTTCTGAATAATTTACATAAAGGATTGAATCAGAATTTACTTAATTGTACTCTGATTTCAGATGTGATTGTTCTTAATGTTTTCCTCTAAATTGGTTATAAGCATGAATTCTTAAATGCTCTTGCTTTGCTAATTTAAACATTGTTGATTACTGTAATAAAGAATTCTTCATTGCTCTTTGTTTGTAGTCATCTCATTTCTTTCTTTTGAACATGGTGAAAGATTCTTAGCTGCCTTTCATCCCTTCAAGATCATCCCATTCACTTTAAATTTTAAGGATTGTTCTCTGTCTAGCTATCTTGCCCTGTAATACCATCTTGTGCTTAGAATAGAAATCCAGTAAAGCCATCCTTTGACTCCATAGCCAAATGGACTGAAAGCCCTCAACCTTGCCCTTAGTTTGTGGATTCCACCATTTTCCCAAAACAAACTTTGAATCTATAACTAGCCTAAAACCTTCCAAGAACAAAGATAAATCATAAAGAGAGAGCCCTCTCTGGATGCAGATTAGCTAGATTCTGCATCTAAAAGGTTGGTTTGTGGTTACCTCGGGTATACTTTCCTCTTACACAACTTCTAGGAAAACCTGAGTGATAACATAGTGGCGACCATACTGGGGATCTGAATCATTTTTATTTGTTAATATTGTTCACTTATAAGCTATAGACAGAGTCTGAAGATCAGCCAGGTAGCCTTTGAAATTGCTTTTGCTCTGCAATTGCAAAAGTAAATAAATGTTGCTTCAGTCTATCTCTGATTTAGCTTATATACTGAACTTTAGTTTCAAAATATTCAATCAGATTCTCTAAGTTTAAACAGATCTTTGAGAAAATTTTAATCATACATCATTATTTCTTGAAGAATTTGTAGAAGTTGTATTTATTTTTTCAATTAAAATCAAAAAATCCAAAAACACATAGTCTAGGAAAACTGGCTTCAGAAAGGATTCGACATACTAGGTCAAACCCTGACCCCAATCCACCACCAATATTTGAAAATCCAAATCTGATTCCTAGGATTCTTAGAAGACAAGGAAGTCAAGAAAGTTCTGAAAAAGGAAGTCAAGAGAGTTCAGGAAGTTCTAGACCACTTTCTAGATCTGCATCCTGTCCTGTGAAAATTATATATATTGATGACATCCCTTTTGATGCACGATTTGAAACATCCTTGTTTGTGAATTTCTCTGAGACCGAATTATCCAGATTAGTTCCAGATCCATTGTTCTTTGAAGATTTGCAATACAGATTTGTTTCGCATCATCTTGACAGAGAATTACATAACTCTATTTAGACTGACCAAACCTTTGAAGAAAGTTCAAACATCTCTGTGATTACTGAAGCATCTCCAAGTTCAGTCACTTTTTCTCAAGCTTTTCAAACACCTGTCACCCCTTCTACTCCTCCATCTCATCCTGCCAGACCATCAACTCCTATTACCCCACTTTATCTTCCAATGGCTAATCGGTATGCCCCTTTACAGTTACCAGCCAACCCTCCTGCTTTGCCCCAAGATTACCAGAGTAAGATCACACCTTTTGATGGATCAGGTACTTACACAGCACAAAAACACACCAAAAGGATGACTGATTACTTTGAGTTCTATGAAATTGACACTGATAATGTCCGAATGAGAATTTTCGTTCAGAGTCTTACTGGAGAAGTTAGGACATGGTTTAGGGCCCTTACTCCAAATACTATTGCTGATTTACCAGCTTTATATAGGGCATTTTTGAACCGATGGGAGAAGAAGAAAGATCCTCTTCAGATCCTGTCAGAGTTCGAAAAATTAAGAAGAAGACCTAACGAAACAGTACAAGATTACATCATTAGATTCAATGAAGCATATAACGCAGTTCCTCAAAACCTTAGACCCCCACCTGACTCTGTATTGGTTAAATTTCCAGATGGTTTTGACTCTGATATAGCTTATTCCCTCAGGGAAAGAGCTCCTCAAACATTAGAGGAAATGCAAAGCATAGTGGTGAGTGTAGAAGCAAATGCGATAGAAAAACGAGCCAGAGCAAGAGCAGAAAGAAGAATGCCTCTGAATGAAGAACCTTTAGCTTTTGAAAAGAAGCTGGATGCAATCATTAAAGGTATGGAAAGATTAGGAGACAGAGTGGAGACCATTGAAAGAAAGTCTTCTAGTGATAATCAGAATGTTGCAAGAAACCCAAACTTTAGGAGAAATCTGAATCAAAATATTGGAAAGAATGTCCCTGACCAAAACATTAGGCCACCTTTCCAAGAAAACTTCGTTGAAGGTTCAACTTCTGAAGAACCTACAGAAGATGTAGAAATAAACAATGTAACGGATGACAAAAATGAACCAGAAGTCTTCGTATCCCAGGATGATCAAGACAATCATATCCTTGAAACATTCCAAACTCATTCAGGTGAGACTTTTGATTTTAAGGAAGGCTATGACACAGCAATTTATGAGGTCCATAAACAGTATAATTTGAGAAGTAGGCGGATTGATGTGCCAGAGAATAGTAAACAGAAAAATGCAAAACAAAATGTCAAAGGTAAAGTTAACATTCCCCCTGTACAAAACATTCCCCAAGTACAAATTTTGTCTAGGATAACTCCTAACGCTTCAAATCCAATAATTGAAGATGTCTCTGACAACCAAACAAACAATAAACAGCAATCTAATACTTTTCCTCCTGTGGGAAATGTAGAAGAAACAGTAGAAGTTAGTTCAGATACCCCTTCAAAACAAAATTTCATTCATGAAAAAGAGAAAAACATTGAAGACCCAAAAAATAGAGAAAACCCAACTGTGCAAAACACTAAAACTCAAACAGAAAAACCTTTCAATTTAGAGGCTGAAATAGGCAAACTAAAGATAGTTGTTCCTTTATCAGAATTGGCTAAACATGATGTCTATAGAATTCAGATTACCAAGTCCCTAAACATTAACATTACTGGATTGGATGATTCAGTAAACATTCTTGATGATCAACCCAAACTTCTTTTTGGCCCTGAGGTTAATGGCAAACCAGAAAGTGGAGGAACTCCTCCATTTTATGTAAGCCTAAATGTTCATGACAAGATACTCCATAATGCAATGCTTGATTCTGGAGCATCTCACAATTTGATGCCAAAAGCATTAATGGAAAGATTAAATCTAGATATTACCAGACCATACAAAGATCTGTTTTCATTTGATTCTAGTAAGGTAAAATGTTTAGGTTTGATTAAAGATTTGTGTGTTACTTTGGTACAGTACCCTGCTAAATCTGTTTTGATGGATATAGTAGTGGCTGATATCCCTCCTAAATACGGTATGTTATTGTCTAGATCCTGGGGTGCTAAACTTGGAGGATCTATTCAACTTGACATGTCATATGCCACTATCTCAGTATTTGGTCAACCTAAAATATTATATAAAGAAACATTGATGAAGTACTTGGTGAGTAGCCATGAGAAGCCTGAAAACTTCCCTGTCTATTCAGTCCACTCTGATATGGATTCTTTTATCCTTTACAATGCTGAATTGGACCTTCCAACTGAGTTAGAAGCAACTGAAAAGGAAACCATAAACAAAACCACTGTTAAAATTGAAGAAATTTCTGAAAACAAGGAAACACCAGTTGATCAAGAAAAACCAGAAGAAACTAAACAACTAGCTCTTGTCAAGAAACATTTTAAAACAATTGATGAGGATTATGAACATGAAATTCTATGGCATTTAGAGTTTGATGGCTCAGTAAACAAATTAGGAGCAGGAGCTGGCATTTGGTTACATAATGTGGAAAACAATCATGCTGAGGGTCATGCTTATAGGTTGAATTTCAAATACACTAACAACATGGCAGAGTACGAAGCTCTTTTGTTAGGGCTTAAACATGCCAAGAAGTTAGGAGCTATTAGGGTATCAATCATAGGAGACTCCGAGCTAATTATTCAACAGATTAAAGGAGAATGTTCAACAAAAGACATGAGACTGAAACAATACAGAGAAACAGTTGTGGAAATTCTCAACACATTTCTACAAGCTCAACTTGCCAAGATCCCCAGGAAACAAAAATTGCATGCCCACAGCCTTGCAATGTTTGCTAGTACATGTAAGTTACCATTTGATCCTAATCATCAGTTTTCAGCTGAGATTAGACACAGGCCTGCAATACCAGACAATATTTTGAATTGGCAAGTATTTGTGAATAACAATCAAATCAATAATTTTTTGACACTTCAGAATGAGTTTTCTAACTGTAATATAGATGAAGACATAACTATTGATGAATTCGATCAAGAAAAAGAACAAAAAATAGATATTTCAATAGAAAATGCAATTCATATGCTGCACCCAACCACATTCACTGAAAAAGATATACAGGACTTGAAACATATGGGATCTGATGAGATCATAGAGGATGAGATAGAAATCATCAATTTAAAAGATAATCATTTGCCCAAAGGATTAACTCCTTTGGAAGATCTGTTTGACTCAAATGATATTCCATTCAGACCTAAAATGGAACCTATTAAGGCTGATATGGAAGAATGCAACTTAGGAACCCCAGAAAATCCCAAAATGGTTAAATTTTCCAAATCTCTTCCAAAAGATCAAAAGGTCAAATATGTTGAACTATTGAAAGAATTCCAGGATGTTTTTGCCTGGAGTTATGAAGATCTCAAATCTTATGATACATCCATCATTCAACACACTATACCATTGAAACCAGATCAGAAACCTTTCAAACAAAAACTTAGAAGAATAAATCCTGTTTTATTACCCTCAATTGAAAAGGAAATCAAAAGGATGTTTGAAGCAGGGATTATAGCTCCTATCAGATTCTCAGAATGGGTTTCTAACCTGGTACCAACAAGAAAAAAGACAGGAGAAATTAGACTGTGTGTCGACTTAAGAAATTTGAATAAAGTTTCTTTAAAAGACAACTATCCTCTGCCGAAAATGGATCATATTCTGCAAAGGGTAGTAGGATCTTCGAGAATATCACTACTGGATGGATTTTCAGGGTACAACTAGATTCTGGTTCATCCTGATGATCAGAATAAAACAACATTCACTACACCATGGGGTACGTTTAAATATGTCAAAATGCCATTTGGACTCAAGAATGCAGGAGCTACATTTCAAAGAGCAATGGATATTGCTTTTGCTAAAGAAATACATGATTTTCTGGTTATTTATCTAGATGATTTAACTGTTTTTTCTAAAACAGATCAAGAACATTTAGATCATTTAAGGCAAGTATTTATAAAATGCAGAAAATATGGGATTTCTTTAAACCCTAAAAAGTCATTGTTTGGTTTGGAAGAAGGAAAGATTTTAGGCCATATTATTTCTAAATATGGCATTAGGATTGATCCAGAAAGAATACAAGCAATTTTACAGATACCTCATCCTAGAAACATAAAAGAGTTGCAAGCATTCATAGGAAAAATTAATTTCTTGAGAAGATTTATTTCTAGTTTAGCTGAGTTACTTAGATTACTTACTAACATGTTGAGGAAAGATTCAAGCATTGACTGGACTGTAGAAGCCAAACAATCGTTCGAAGAAATTAAAATGGCTTTAACAAGAACACCAGTTCTGACCAGTCCTAAATTTGACAGAGATTTTATTATTTTTTCATTTGCTTCTGAACATACAGTTGCAGCTATTTTACATCAAAATGATGACCAAGGGTGTGAAAAACCAATATCATTTTTTAGTAAAGCACTTAGGGATGCATCTCTAAAATACAATATTATGGAAAAACAGGCTTTTGCATTGGTAAAAGCAATTAAAGATTTCAGAGTTTACATATTATATTCTCATGTGATAGCTTATGTGCCTAATGTTGTAGTTAAAGATATTTTGACTCAAGATGGCATTGAATGCAAAAGAGGTAAGTGGATAGCTACCAATTTAGAATATGATATTGAGATTAAACCAACAAAACTCATAAAAGGTCAAGGTTTGGCACAACTCATGACTGAAACTAATTGCCAAGCCTTAGACATTAACGAACTGGATGACAACCAGGAGATGGCGACTCCACAGATCAGTCAAGCTTTCTTAGATTCACCCTGGTACACTGATATCATTCATGTTTTATTAAACCTGCAAGCTCCTCCAGGGTTGTCCAGAACGAAAAGAAGATTTTTAAAAATGACATCTTTGAAATATTGTATTTTAGATGGCACTCTATTTTGGAAAAATCATGAAGGAATCTTATTGAATTGTCTATTAAAAGATGAAACTGATAAAATTCTTAATGAATTTCATGCAGGGGATTGTGGAGGACATCTCTACTGGAAATCAACTGCAGACAAAATCTTAAGGGCTGGTTTTTACTGGCCAACTTTATTTTCTGATGTTAAGAAATTTGTAACAACTTGTCATAAATGTCAGATATTTGAGCGTAAAAGAAAGTTGTTACCTTTGCCTTTAAAACCAATTTCCATAGAAAGACCTTTTCAACAATGGGGGTTAGATTTTATTGGAGAAATTCATCCCCCTTCTTCAGGGCAACACAGATGGATTTTAACTGCCACAGACTACTTCACTAAATGGATTGAAGCCATCCCATATAGACAGGCCAATGATTCTATAATCATAGGGTTTTTAGAAACAAATATACTTTCAAGATTTGGCTGTCCAGAAAAGATTATAACAGACAATGATGCTGCATTTAAATCAAAGAAAATGATTAGTTTCTGCCATAAATATCATATTACTTTAGGCCATTCAACAGCCTATTACCCTCAGGGTAATGGACTAGCAGAATCTTCCAATAAAAGCCTTATTAATATCATCAAAAAGTTATTGGAAGAAAACAAAAAGAATTGGCACAAGAAACTGACCAATGCATTGTGGGCAGACAGACTTACAACTAAGAAATCAATTGGGACTAGTCCATATGAATTAGTTTATGGCCTTGAAGCAAGATTCCCATCATCTTTAGGAATTCCTATTATGAAATTACTTCAGGAGGCTCAAGTGGAACCAAATGACATTCAAAGAAGAATTAATCAAACAATCCACTTGCAGCAAACCAGGGAAGAGGTATACCAACGATCTCAAGTCCTGCAGGAAAAGCTAAAGAAAATGTTTGATAAAAGGACTAAAGCAGAATATTTTCAACTAGGAGATAAGGTCCTAAGATGGGATTCTAGAAGAGAAGAAAAAGGGAAACATGGAAAGTTTTATTTCTTGTGGAAAGGGCCTTACATTATTCATGCCTTGCAGGGAAACAACACATACTTTTTGAAAGATGTGGACAATTCAGAAGTTGAAGAAGGACCAGTCAATGGTCGAATGCTGAAGCATTATTTTGATCCCATTTACTAGGATGTTTTGATGTTTCTAACTTGTACATAATATATCCTTTTCTAATGCAGTTTTGATTGGATGGTGACTTCTTGAAGTTGAAGCCCGAAGTGAAGGCCCTAATCTTCAAAATTTTCACTATCATATGTACAATAAAGCTACCAGAAGAAGGAAGATTACTTAGTTCATTTTGAAGACATTTTGAGGCAACTGACCTGCTGTTCTTGACTTTTCACAAGGAAAAGCCATCCCCAAGTGGAGCCAGTGTTAGTCTCCTATACCAATAGGTTTCATTTTTCATGATTGTCTTGATTGAACTATGGAATATGTTCAAACCTTCTTACTTGAGCAAAGGTGTTCCATATTCTTGAAAAACCAAAAAATCAAAAAATTTAAAAAATGTAAAGAGGGTATACCCTAAAAGAAAGATCAAAGGGTAAAAAGAATAAAATGGTCAAAAAGAGAAAGAAATGAACCCCAAGAAAAAATAGACCAAGGAAAGTGTGCAAATCCAAATGCCACTACTATTTCATTTTTTGTAATAAAGCAATTGTGTGCAGCTTGTCAAACCTTTGCCACAATTCATGAATAAGTCAAACTGTTTAAACTTGGCTTACTCATATTTCAATTTCATGTTGTAGATTAGAGAATAAATATCTGACCAAATAATTTAATCTTGGCAGATAAGTAGATAGGTAGAGTTAATAAAAGGTGCTCAACAGTTTAATCTGAGCCCTTGGATGTAATAAGGGTAGAATTAGATAGATTTGCCTTGTAAAAAAGAAAAATATTGATAAGGGTTTGCAAGTCTAAATGCACCCTAATAAAGAAGAGAAAATGGTAGTGTTAAGTAGATAGGGTAGGTAGATGGTGCTGCAAAGTGTTATCTGATGAATGATGCTGCTACATGTTTTTGATCCTTTACTTTCATCACAAGTACTAAAGCAGGAAATATACTGGAAAATCACAGCAAGCAAAGTCAAACTCATTAACTTCCCTCATCACTTTCCCCTCAAAAGTTTTACTAATCTCCCCCAAAAATACTAAGGTATTTGGAGATCAAAGGGGCTCAAGGCATTTCCTTGACTTCTGGAGGGACCGGACCCTCGGCCTAATGATCAAAAAAGACCTAAGTACTTGAGATAATTCATCATTATAATCATTCACTTTCCATTTTTTCCTAAGTAAAATCCCATTTTACTTAGGAAACTCATACAAAATTTCATAAAAATCCCTCAAAATAACTTGCTATTCTAAGTTTAAGTGTTGGAGATAAAATGTTGCTATTTACTTCACAAGATTATCACTTTCTTAGATGTGCAAAAATATTTTGAGTTCCCTTGTCCTTTGCCATACTAATGTTTAACTTTATTTACTAAATCCCTAGTCAAATACCCTATCCTAAGTATATAAATCCCTTTTTTTTAAATAACCCAAAAAACCCCTCTATTATAAATTTTTAACCAATGAAATTTATTTCCACATTGCATTAACATAAAAAAACCCACTATAAAAGCACACTTTGGTTAAATTTATCGATATATAAACACGCCCCTATGGTAAGTTAATGCATTTGTTTTAATTTTTCATATAAACGAATAAAAACATATATCAAAATGAGCTTTAAATACGATATATGAAACGACTAAAAATATAAATAAAACTGTGAGGTTTTTGAAACTAAGCTTTGGAAAATCCTAGCCAAACAGGCTCATCACACAACATTTCTATTTCACCCGATTTTTTAACCCCCCGGCCTATTTCCTTTATAATCGCCGGAATTAATTAATTATACCGATTAATAATAATCTCTTCTCCCCGCCTATCCGCTTACAGGGGTGATTTATAATGTTCGTCATGTTTTTAAACAGAAGCGCAGACCCACACCTTAATTCTGCTTGTTCCTGTTATCTTCCATTGTCGATCACTCTTCCAAAGATCAACGCTCCCTATCAATCCCGCTACCCATCCCTTGTCAGCATTTTAACGAGCGGGGGATTGGTGATATTGGAACTGTTCACCTGCCACGCGTCCATCGCTCAATGGAATCGCTCCCCCCGCGTTCAAAACCACTCTAGTCCATAAGCGGTGCGGGGACTAAACCACTTACCGCCCGACCCCTGCACACGTCAGCCCGTACATTGATGACGTCACTCCTCGAAAAACTAAAAAACCCTTTTAACATAAAATAAAACCAATTTTCATGTTTTCCGTTATTTCGTTGTTAAACGCATTTGTGTTCTCAGTTTTGAATTTCCATGGTGTTGTGTTGTACGATTTCGCTCCAGATTCCACAACTGTTCGGTACACTCCCGCCATACTTTGTCAGGTGAAGCAGTGCTAACTTTGAAACGGTGTTTATCTTCTGACACCCCGAACTTCAATAGAAAAATGTTTTCCTTTGTTTTCCAATAGTTGATAATTAAATCTTATCAGTTACTCTGCAGTTTAGCTATCAAGATGTTACAATTTGGGAAATTGTGCCAATTTCATTCATTTTAGAAATCACGCCCGGCCTTTGAAGAAAACCAGAAACCTCCATTTTGAATCCACAAGAACCAAAATGGAGGCCCCGGCAGCTTTGAATATAACTCCACTGAATGCTCCTCACCGTGAATTGGAATATTTACCTTTGGTAGATAGAGATTTTCAGATTAAAGACTTGCATTTTGATGAAAGCCCCCTTTTGAGTTTTTGTCGCTGCAGAGACGATTATTCAAAGGGGCAAGATGTCATTGGACTGTGGGAATCCAATCTTCCAAGGTACCTTATCCCCTCAGTCATTAATTTCCCAGAAATTATCCACTATTGCCATTCAAACTATGATCCCACTCAAAGGGCTGTAATAGCTCCTGATCAGAGTGTTCTATTCCCCATTACTCCCCAGGCCATCAATCAAATGCTACACTTTGAACCTGACCAAGAATTGGCACCTATGTCCATGGAAGATTTGATTGAGAAGTCTAATAAATTGACCCCAGAGAAATTAGAGTCCATTTGCCATAATTTCATGTTGCCTGAACACCAACCTAAGGGACCTCCTCCCTATGGTTTTTATTATTTCAATCAATTGGGAAGACTCATCCTCAATATGATATCTTTTGTCTTGGGTTTCAACACCAGTGAATATGTTGATGAGATAACCTTGGTTTTGCTATCCATTTTTACTCCTGGGCAACCTCCTGAAATTAAATATGATTTTGCCTCCTTCATAGCCAACAAGATCCATGATCAGTTCATGAGGCTAGATGATGAATTTTTTTTTAAATATTCCTCAGTCATCTATCATCTCATTCTCTACCATCAGTCAGAAAAGTTCCCTTTCCCTGTTCAAAAACTTGATGCCAAGGGAAACCAAAGGTCAGTTATATTTTGGTCTCCCATAATTCATTCTTATGAGTCTCCCTATTCCTATTCTGATTGAGTTTATAGATATTTTTGTATATCCTGCAACTACATTGTTGACAGGGTTTCCTCCCCCAAGACTCAGTAATGAAATAAAGAAGACCTTGCAACTTTCAAGGACCTATAAAGTTGGGGATTGGTATTTGTATCAAAACCATACAGTCATCAGAATCTATGGATGTGAATTACATCCATTCAAGTTACCAAAGTATGTACCCATGAGACTGTTTGCCTTGGAATATTTCAGGAAAATGAATAATTCAGATGTGATCCATTTTTGTAGTGTGAAAAAGAAAGCTCAACTCCGGATTAAAATTCAATTAGGTCCCTACATCTGCAACTCTAGAGAGGCTGAGCGAGAAGCAGAGGATATATTACAAAACCGCTGCAAATTTCAAAGAAGTTTTCATTGGGTTCCTTATGACCCATTTGGTTTCATCTGTGAAAAAATATTAAAGAACAAATCTTCCCCTTATATCCACCACAAGATTCCTGATATAGAGCAATATGCTAACCAAGATGAATGGGTGGAAAAAACACTTGTTGAAGAAGAAAGTGTAGAAGAAAAAATGAATAAAATTATGAAAGATCTTCAAAAGAAATATGACCTAGAATCTTATGGTCAAGTGCAGGTATATCACATTGGCACATCTTCAGCAGCAAATCCACAGCAGAGATTGCAGGAAGGTAGTTCATCAGTGGCAGCAGAGACAAAAGGCAAAGGAAAGGAACCTGCATTACAGGTGATTGAAACTTTAGTCATGGCAGAGAAACCACAAACTTCCAAAGCACCTGAACAATCACAGGTTTCTCCCACTCAGGCAAAGCACACAAAAGTTCCAGAGTTAAAAACTCCATCAAATGTGGAAATAGGTAAGAAAAGGCAAATTCCAGATACCACACCTCCAAAAGAAACCTCACAGGTACATCAAGCTAAAAAACATAAATCAGATCCACTTCTAGAAGTGGAAATCATAGATGAAGTGTTTGATGATGGGAGGGAAGACAGTCAACTAACTGGCACAGTTAGTGAAACAAACACAGGACAGAAAGGAAAAGCCTTACAAAAGCAATTAAGTACTGAGGTATCCTCTTTCAGACCACCAAAAACAGATACAGGGGATATTAAAAGAACCTTCATTAATATTAAAGCAAAGAATGATCCATTAAAGATGAAGGTATATGATCAATATATGAAAATGGCTCCCCATAATCAAGAAAGGCTAATGTCAGCATTTGACATGTCACAAGGAAAAATGATAATGAGCCACTTCAAGTCAAAGGTGCCAAAACCCATTACTGCAGCTGACTACATCAGGACAAATTTTGAAGTTTTGGCAAAGGACATCCATCCTCTGGACCAGATAGAGCTACACAGACAAACTGGGGAAATGGTCTATTCCACTCTTACCAATAAAGCCATGGCAGCTATAACGCTGCAAGATTCTTTGAATAACACAACTGCACAATTGCAAATTGAGAAGGCCTCTTCACAGGCCAAAGATAACAGAATAAAGTCTTTAGAAGACATAATCATTGGTTTGGGTCACAACCCCAAAGACATTAAAAGTATTGAGGCATTAATAAAGAAGAAAGATGATGACATAGCTACATTGAGAAAACAGCTAAAATTGCCGGCCTCAAGGCACCCTCAGACCCAAGAAGATCTAAAGGGAAATTCACAGGAAGAAATAATGGAGTTGCTCCTAAATATGACTGAGCGACTAAGTGAAACGGAGAAGGAATTGGAACAAGCTTTGCAGGAACAGGAAACTATCAGGCAGACATCAACCACAGGTACTACAACAATAGGTCAGCAAACACAGCCATCCCAGGTAAACACTTCTGGTTTGAGTTCCGATGAATTAATAAAACAAATGGAAAGTCTACAACTAAGGGTCACAGAACTTCAAACCACGAAATTGCAATTAGTAAAATTGGAGGAGAAATATGATACATCTAAAAAGACAGTTGCTGATAACACCAGGGAAATAAAAAGATTAGAAAAATTGGTTCAGGCTTTGGAAAAAGATCTTTCATTGGAAAAGCCTTTAAAGAAAATAAATGAAATTCTTTGGGGTAGTATCATTGAGTTAATAAAGGGTATTTGGCCCTCTATTCAAGCTATTTTTGAACAAAATGATTTGGTTAAAATAGCCCAAGAAGAAATAAACAGAACCAGAAATGAATTAAGAGGCAGGCCTGAGCAGGCCAATCAGCTTATTCAATTTTTGAACACCCGGACAAAGCAACAGCTGGCAGTTTTGGGGATTGAAGACAGGACCGGCACAGTTTTGGAAATAAAGAGAGTTTTCATCAAAAGAACTTTCATGCAGAACTTAGAAAGGAAGTGCTCAGACATTTTGATTGATATCAATATTTTCAGAGAGAAATTTCAAGCTTTGTTGGACAATGGGTTACCAAGTCCTATGCTCTCAGAGGATCAAATAATGGACTTGGAAACCTATGTAAAGAAAATAAATGCTCATGCTCAAAATACAACTGCTTGTTCCCCTAGTTTACCAGAAACAACATTACCAACAGGGAGAAATATCTATGATAGAGTGAGAAATTTATTTCATTTGGAACATGAAATAAAGTATCTATTTCCTAATGAGCCCACCTTTTACAAACTCACAGAAGCAGATGAGACATTGAGAAAACTCAAAAGGACTGTGATACCAGACGATTCATGGTGGAGAGACTTATTAGAAATTCTATAAAGGTTATTTTCAGGATGAGAATTTATCTTTACTATCAGGTAAATGGTAAAAAAAAGTACAGATAAAAGAGTATCAGTTACACAGGTTAAAGAGTATCCGTAAAGACAAAGAGTATCAAACAAGCAAAGAAATTACTCCAGAAGACAGCAACAAGCCCTTTTTCAGCACTTGCCTCCAGCACATCCATAAAGAAAGGAAACAGCACATCAGTAGTTACTTATTATTCTATCTACGAGACCATTTGTCTCCTGTTAACTTGTAAATTAATCCTTAGTCACCCCAAATTATGGGCTAGGATAGTGTGAGATATTTTCAATTATTTAGTGTATAAATAAACCCTCAAAGAGAGTATTGAGGGTGGATTCTATTACTTTGCTGTAACATTGAGGTTTTCAGAATAAAAGCATTTTGGAGAAATTTATTCGTGGTTTACTGGATGATGATTTGAAGCTTCAGGAATTTTTGCAGGATTCATGTGTTGGACTGCAGTTCAATAAGTCTTTCTACTCTTTGTCTTAAATTTTATATCAGTTCATAATATCATTATGTCCATTTCTGAATAATTTACATAAAGGATTGAATCAGAATTTACTTAATTGTACTCTGATTTCAGATGTGATTGTTCTTAATGTTTTCCTCTGAATTAGTTATAAGCATGAATTCTTAAATTCTCTTGCTTTGCTAATTTAAACATTGTTGATTACTATAATAAAGAATTCTTCATTGCTCTTTGTTTGTAGTCATCTCATTTCTTTCTTTTGAACATGGTGAAAGATTCTTAGCTGCCTTTCATCCCTTCAAGATCATCCCATTCACTTTAAATTTTAAGGATTGTTCTTTGTCTAGCTATCTTACCCTGTAATACCATCTTGTGTTTAGAATAGAAATCCAGTAAAGCCATCCTTTGACTCCATAGCCCAATGGACTGAAAGCCCTCAACCTTGCCCTTAGTTTGTGGATTCCACCATTTTCCCAAAACAAACTCTTGAATCTATAACTAGCCTAAAACCTTCCAAGACAAAGATAAATCATAAAGAGAGAGCCCTCTCTGGATGCAGATTGGCTAGATTCTGCATCTAAAAGGTTGGTTTGTGGTTACCTCGGGTATACTTTCCTCTTACACAACTTCTAGGAAAACCTGAGTGATAACATAGTGGCGACCATACTGGGGATATGAATCATCTTTATTTGTTAATATTGTTCACTTATAAGCTATAGACAGAGTCTGAGGATCAGCCAGGTAGCCTTTGAAATTGCTTTTGCTCTACAATTGCAAAAGTAAATAAATGCTGCTTCAGTCTATCTCTGATTTAGCTTATATACTGAACCTTAGTTTCAAAATATTCAATCAGATTCTCTAGTTTAACAGATCTTTGAGAAAATTTTAATCATACATCATTATTTCTTGAAGAATTTGTAGAAGTTGTATTTATTTTTTCAATTAAAATCAAAAAATCCAAAAAACACATAGTCTAGGAAAACTGGCTTCAGAAAGGATTTGACATACTAGGTCAAACCCTGACCCCAATCCACCACCAATATTTGAAAATCCAAATCTGATTCCTAGGATTCTTAGAAGACAAGGAAGTCAAGAAAGTTCTGAAAGAGGAATTCAAGAGAGTTCAGGAAGTTCTAGACCACTTTCTAGATCTGCATCCTGTCCTGTAAAAATTATATATATTGATGACATTCCTTTTGATGCACGATTTGAAACATCCTTAATTGTGAATTTCTCTGAGACCGAATTGTCCAGATTAGTTCCAGATCCATTGTTCTTTGAAGATTTGCAATACAGATTTGTTTCACATCATCTTGACAGACAATTACAGAACTCTATTCAGACTGGCCAAACCTTTGAAGAAAGTTCGAACCTCTCTGTAATTACTGAAGCATCTCCAAGTTCAGTCACTTTTTCTCAAGCTTTTCAAACACCTGTCACCCCTTCTACTCCTCCATCTCCTCCTGCTAGACCATCAACTCCTGTTACCCCACTATATCTTCCAATGGCCAATCGATATGCTCCTTTACAGTTACCAGCCAACCCTCCTGCTTTGCCCCAATATTACCAGAGTAAGATCACACCTTTTGATGGATCAGGTACTTACACAGCACAACAACACACCAAAAGGATGACTGATTACTTTGAGTTCTATGAAATTGACACTGATAATGTCTGAATGAGAATTTTCGTTCAGAGTCTTACTGGAGATGTTAGGACATGGTTTAGGGCCCTTGCTCCAAATACTATTTTTGATTTACCAGCTTTATATAGGGCATTTTTGAACAGATGGGAGAAGAAGAAGGATCCTCTTCAGATCCTGTCAGAATTCAAAAAATTAAGAAGAAGACCTAATGAAACAGTACAAGATTACATAATTAGATTCAATGAAGCATATAATGCAGTTCCTCAAAACCTAAGACCTCCACCTGACTCCGTATTGGTTAAATTTCCAGACGGTTTTGATTCTGACATTGCTTATTCCCTCAGGGAAAGAGCTCCCCAAACATTAGAGGAAATGCAAAGCATAGTGGTGAGTGTAGAAGCAAATCTGATAGAAAAACGAGCCAGAGCAAGAGCAGAAAGAAGAATGCCTCTGAATGAAGAACCTTCAGCTTTTGAAAAGAAGCTGGATGCAATCATTAAAGGTATGGAAATATTAGGAGACAGAGTAGAGACCATTGAAAGAAAATCTTCTACTGATAATCAGAATGTTGCAAGAAACCCAAACTTTAGGAGAAATCTGAATCAAAATATTGGAAAGAATGTCCCTGATCTAAACATTAGGCCACCTTTCCAAGAAAACTTTGTTGAGGGTTCAACTTCTGAAGAACCTACGGAAGATGTAGAAATAAACAATGTAACAGATGACAAAAATGAACCAGAAGTCTTCCTATCCCAAGATGATCAAGAGAATCACATCCTTGAAACATTCCAAACTCATTCAGGTGAGACTTTTGATTTTAAGGAAGGCTATGACACAGCAATTTATGAGGTCCATAAACAGTATAATTTGAGAAGTAGAAGGATTGATGTGCCAGAGAATAGCAAACAGAAAAATGCAAAACAAAATGTCAAAGGTAAAGGTAACATTCCCCCTGTACAAAACATTCCCCAAGTACAAATTCTGTCTAGGATAACTCCCAACCCTTCAAATCCAATAATTGAAGATGTCTCTGACAACCAACCAAACAATAAACAACAATCTAATACTTTTCCTCCTGTGGGAGATGTAGAAGAAATAGTAGAAGTTAGTTCAGATACCCCTTCAAAACAAAATTTCATTCATGAAAAAGAGAAAAATGTTGAAGACCCAAAAAATAGAGAAAACCCAACTGTGCAAAACACTAAAACTCAAACAGAAAAACCTTTCAATTTAGAGGCTGAAATAGGCAAACTAAAGATAGTTGTTCCTTTATCAGAATTGGCTAAACATGATGTCTACAGAAGTCAGATTACCAAGTCCCTAAACATTAACATTACTGGATTGGATGATTCAGTAAACATTCTTGATGATCAACCCAAACTTCTTTTTGGCCTGGAGGTTAATGGCAAACCAGAAAGTGGAGGAACTCCTCCATTTTATGTAAGCCTGAATGTCCATGACAAGATACTCCATAATGCAATGCTGGATTCTGGATCATCTCACAATTTGATGCCAAAAGCAGTAATGGAAAGATTAAATCTAGATATTACCAGACCGTACAAAGATCTGTTTTCATTTGATTCTAGTCAGGTAAAATGTTTAGGTTTGATTAAAGATTTGTGTGTTACTTTAGTTCAGTACCCTGCTAAATCTGTTTTGATGGATATAGTAGTGGCTGATATCCCTCCTAAATATGGTATGTTATTGTCTAGATCCTGGGGTGCTAAGCTTGGAGGATCTATTCAACTCGACATGTCATATGCCACTATCTCAGTATTTGGTCAACCTAAAAGATTATATAGAGAAACATTGATGAAGTACTTGGTGAGTAGCCATGAGAAGCCTGAAAACTTCCCTTTCTATTCAGTCCACTCTGATATGGATTCTTTTATCCTTTACAATGCTGAAATGGACCTTCCAACTGAACTAGAAGCACCTGAAAAGAAAACCACAAACAAGACTACTGTCAAAATTGAAGAGATTTCTGAAGACAAAGAAACACCAGATGATCAAGAAAAACCAGAAGAAACTAAACAACTAGCTCCTGTCAAGAAACATTTTAAAACAATTGATGAGGATTATGAACATGAAATTCTATGGCATTTAGAGTTTGATGGCTCAGTAAACAAATTAGGGGCAGGAGCTGGGATTTGGTTACATAATGTTGAGAATAATCATGCAGAGGGTCATGCTTATAGGTTGAATTTCAAATGCACTAACAACATGGCAGAGTACGAAGCTCTTTTATTAGGACTTAAACATGCCAAGAAATTGGGAGCTATTAGGGTATCAATCATAGGAGACTCCGAGCTGATTATTCAACAGATTAAAGGAGAATGTTCAACAAAAGACATGAGACTGAAACAATACAGAGAAACAGTTGTGGAAATTCTCAACACATTTCTACAAGCTCAACTTGCCAAGATCCCCAGGAAACAAAATTTGCATGCCCACAGCCTTGCAAAGTTTGCTAGTACATGTAAGTTACCATTTGATCCTAATCATCAGTTTTCAGCTGAGATTAGACACAGGCCTGCTATACCAGACAATCTTTTGAATTGGAAAGTATTTGTGAATAGCAATCAAATCAATAATTTTTTGACACTTCAGAATGAGTTTTCTAACTGTAATATAGATGAAGACATAACTATTGATGAATTCGATCAAGAAAAAGAACAAAAAATAGATATTTCAATAAAAAATGCAATTCATATGCTACACCCAACCACATTCACTGAAAAAGATATACAGGACTTGAAACATATGGGATCTGATGAGATCATAGAGGATGAGACAGAAATCATAAATTTGAAAGATAATCATTTGCTCAAAGGATTGACTCCTTTGGAAGATCTGTTTGACTCAAATGATATTCCATTCAGACCTAAAATGGAACCTGTTAAGGCTGATATGGAAGCAACTTAGGAACCCCAGAAAATCCCAAAATGGTTAAATTGTCCAAATCTCTTCCAAAAGCTCAAAAGGTCAAATATGTTGAACTATTGAAAGAATTCTAGGATTTTTTTGCCTGGAGTTATGAAGATCTCAAATCTTATGATACATCCATCATTCAACACACTATTCCCTTGAAACCAGATCAGAAACCTTTCAAACAAAAACTTAGAAGAATAAATCCTGTTTTATTACCCTCAATTGAAAAGGAAATCAAAAGGATGTTTGAAGCAGGGATTATAGCTCCTATCAGATTCTCAGAATGGGTTTCTAACCTTGTACCAACAAGAAAGAAGACAGGAGAAATTAGACTGTGTGTCGACTTAAGAAATTTGAATAAAGTTTCTTTAAAAGACAACTATCCTCTGCCGAAAATGGACCACATTCTGCAAAGGGTAGTGGGATCTTCAAGAATATCACTACTGGATGGATTTTCAGGGTACAACCAGATTCTGGTTCATCCTGATGATCGGGATAAAACAGCATTTACCACACCATGGGGTACGTTTAAATATGTCAAAATGCCATTTGGGCTCAAGAATGCAGGAGCTACATTTCAAAGAGCAATGGACATTGCTTTTGCTAAAGAGATACATGATTTTCTGGTTATTTACTTAGATGATTTGACTATTTTTTCTAAAACAGATCAAGAACATTTAAATCACCTAAGGCAAGTATTTATAAAGTGCAGAAAATATGGAATTTCTTTAAACCCTAAGAAGTCATTGTTTGGTTTGGAAGAAGGAAAGATTTTAGGGCATATCATTTCTAAAGATGGCATTAGGATTGATCCAGAAAGAATTCAAGCAATTTTGCAAATACCCCACCCCAGAAACATAAAAGAGTTGCAAGCATTCATAGGAAAGATTAATTTCTTGAGAAGATTTATTTCTAGTTTAGCTGAGTTACTTAGATTACTTACTAACATGTTGAGGAAATATTCAAGCATTGACTGGACTGTAGAAGCCAAACAATAGTTCGAAGAAATTAAAATGGCTTTAACAAGAACACCAGTTCTGACCAGTCCTAAATTTGACAGAGATTTTATTATTTTTTCATTTGCTTCTGAACATACAGTTGCAGCTGTTTTACTTCAAAAAGATGACCAAGGGTGTGAAAAACCAATAGCATTTTTTAGTAAAGCACTTAGGGATGCATCTTTGAAATACAATATTATGGAAAAACAGGCTTTTGCATTGGTAAAAGCAATTAAAGATTTCAGGGTTTACATATTATATTCTCATGTGATAGCTTATGTGCCTAATGCGGTAGTTAAAGATATTTTGACTCAAGATGGCATTGAAGGTAAAAGAGGTAAGTGGATAGCTACCATTTTAGAATATGATATTGAGATTAAACCAACAAAACTCATAAAAGGTCAAGGTTTGGCACAACTCATGACTGAAACTAATTACCAAGCCTTAGACATTAATGAACCGGATGACAATCAGGAGATGGCGACTCCACAGATCAGTCAAGCTTTCTTAGATTCACCCTGGTACACTGATATAATTCATGTTTTATTAAACCTGCAAGCTCCTCCAGGGTTGTCCAGAACGAAAAGAAGATTTTTAAAAATGACATCTTTGAAATATTGTATTTTAGATAGCACTCTATTTTGGAAAAATCATGAAGGAATCTTGTTGAATTGTCTATTAAAAGATGAAACTGATAAAGTTCTTAATGAATTTCATGCAGGGGATTGTGGAGGACATCTCTACTGGAAATCTACTGCAGACAAAATTTTAAGGGCTGGGTTTTATTGGCCAACCTTATTTTCTGATGTTAAGAAATTTGTAACATCTTGTCATAAATGTCAGATATTTGAAGGTAAAAGAAAGTTGTTACCTTTGCCTTTAAAACCAATTTCCACAGAAAGACCTTTTCAACAATGGGGGTTAGATTTTATTGGAGAAATTCATCCCCCTTCTTTAGGGCAACACAGATGGATTTTAACTGCCACAGACTACTTCACAAAATGGATTGAAGCCATCCCATGCAGACAGGCCAATGATTCTGTAATCATAGGGTTTTTAGAAACAAACATACTTTCAAGATTTGGATGTCCAGAAAAGATTATAACAGATAATGCTGCTGCATTTAAATCAAAGAAAATGATTAGTTTCTGCCATAAATATCATATTACTTTAGGCCATTCAACAGCCTATTACCCCCAGGGTAATGGACTAGCAGAATCCTCTAATAAAAGCCTTATCAATATCATCAAAAAATTATTGGAAGAAAACAAAAATAATTGGCACAAGAAATTGACCAATGCATTGTGGGCAGACAGACTTACAACTAAGAAATCTATTGGGACTAGTCCATATGAGTTAGTTTATGGCATTGAAGCAAGATTCCCATCATCTTTAGGAATCCCTGTTATGAAATTACTTCAGGAGGCTCAAGTGGAGCCAAATGACATTCAAAGAAGAATTAATCAAACAATCCACCTGCAACAAACCAGGGAAGAGGTGTACCAAAGATCACAAGTCTTGCAGGAAAAGCTAAAGAAAATGTTTGATAAAAGGACTAAAGCAGAAGATTTTCAACTAGGTGATAAAGTCCTAAGATGGGATTCTAGAAGAGAAGAAAAAGGGAAACATGGAAAGTTTGATTTCTTGTGGAAAGGGCCTTATATCATTCATGCCTTCCAGGGAAACAACACATACTTTTTGAAGGAGTTGGACAATTCAGAAGTTCAAGAAGGACTAGTCAATGGTCGAATGCTCAAGCATTATTTTGATCCCATTTACTAGAATGTTTTGATTTTTCTAACTTGTACATAATATATCCTTTTTTCTAATGCAGTTTTGATTGGATGGTGACTTCTTGAAGTTGAAGCCCGAAGTGAAGGCCCTAATCTTCAAAAAGTTTCACTATCATATGTACAATAAAGCCATCAGAAGAAGGAAGATTTCATAGTTTCAGTTGGAAGAAATTTTGAGGCATCTGACCTGCTGTTCTTGACTTTTCACAAGGAAAAGCCATCCCCAAGTGGAGCCAGTGTTAGTCTCCTATACCAATAGGTGTCATATTTCATGATTGTCTTGATTGAACTATGGAATATGTTCAAACCTTCTTTCTTGAGCAAAGGTGTTCCATATTCCTAAAAAATAAAAAAATCAAAAAATTTAAAAAAAATGTAAAGAGGGTATACCCTAAAAGAAAAATCAAAGGGTAAGAAAAATAAAATGGTCAAAAAAGAGAAAGAAATGAACCCCAAGCAAAAATAGACCAAGGAAAGTGTGCAAATCCAAATGCCACTACTATTTCATTTTTTGTAATAAAGCAATTGTGTGCAGCTTGTCAAAACCTTTGCCACAATTCATGAATAAGTCAAACTGTTTAAACTTGGCTTACTCATATTTCAATTTCATGTTGTAGATTATAGAATAAATATCTGACCAAACAGTTTAATCTTGGCAGATAAGTAGATAGGTAGAGTGAATAAAAGGTGCTCAACGGTTTAATCTGAGCCCTTGGATGTAATAACGGTAGAAATAGATAGATTTATCATGTAAAAAGAAAAGATTGATAAGGGTTTGCAAGTCTAAATGCACCCTAATAAAGAAGAGAAAATGGTAGTGTCAAGTAGATAGGGTAGTAGATGGTGCTGCAAAGTGTTATCTGATGAATGAAGCTGCTACATGTTTTTGATCCTTTACTTTCATCACAAATAGTAAAGAAGGAAATACACTGGAAAATCATAGCAAGCAAAGTCAAACTCATTAACTTCCCTCATCACTTTCCCCCTCAAAAGTTTTACTAATTTCCCCCAAAATACTAAGGTATTTGGAGATCAAAAGGGCTCAAGGCATTTCCTTGACTTTTGGAGGGACCGGACCCTCGGCCTAATGATCAAAAAGACCTAATTACTTGAGATAAGTCATCATTATAATCATTCACCTTTAACATTGTCCTAAGTAAAATCCTATTTTACTTAGGAAAATCATGCAAAATTCCATAAAAAATCCCTCAAAATAACTTACTATTCTAAGTTCAAGTGTTGAAGATGAGATATTGCAAATTACTTCAAAAATTATCACTTTCTTAGATGTGCAAAGTGTTTTGAGTTCCCTTGTCCCTTTTTCATATTAATGTTTAACTCTTTTTACTAAATCCCTAGTCAAATGCCCTATCCTAAGTATATAACTCCTTTTTTATAAATACCCCAAAAACCCCTCTATTATAAAGTTTAACCAAAGTAATTATTTCCCCGTGCATTAACATAAAAACCCACTATACACCCTTTGGTTAAATTTATCATTATACCATAAACCCGCCCCTATGGTAAGTTAATTACATTTGTTAATTTACCATATAATAAAATAAAAACATATATATGAAAAATAAACTTTAAACATACGATATATATGTTTAAACCCAAAAATATAAATAAAACTTGAAGTTTTTCGAAACTAAACTTTGGAAAATCCCGCGCCAACGTGGCTCATCCACCTGGCATTTCACCCGACGTTTTAACCCCACCACGACCCCTATTTCCTTTATAACCATGGAATTAGTTAATTATCTGAATTAACTAATAATCATACTTCTCCGCCTATCAGACGCCCCCCGGGGTGATTTATAATGTTAAATCGTGTTTTAAACCCCGACGGGCCCACACCTTAATCCTCCGCTTATTCCCCGCCTTTGCAACCGTCCGATCACTCTTCCAAAGATCAACGCTTCCTATCAATCCCGCTACCCATCCTTTGTCAGCATTTTAACCAGCGGGGGATTGGTGGTATTTGACTAGTCACCCGTCCACGCGTCAATAACTTTGTGGAATCGCTGCCCTCGCGGTTAATACCGCCTTTGCTCATAAGCGGTGCGGGGACTTACCACTTACCGCCCGGCCCCTCCACCATACGTCAGCCCGTACATTGATGACGTCACTCCTCGAAAAACTAAAAAACCCTTTTAACTTGTAAATAAAGCCAATTTTCATGTTTTTTCCGTTATTTTCGTTATTAAACGCGACTGTGCTCTCTGCTACGGTTTTCGAATTTTCATTGAAATCCACTGTTCCATTCAATTTCGCTCCATAAATCCTCCAGACCTGCGTTCAAGCGTCCTCCTGCTACCGCCTGTTACCTGTTAAGAACCAGCTTTCTTCCAAGAACAGGTATTTATCTTCTGACACCCGAACTTCAATAGAAAATGTTTGTTTTCCTGTTTTCCTTTGAATTGATTTTGAAATCTTATCTTGAGATTGACTAGCGAGATTGCGCTTGTAAATTGTTCCCAGGCAGCAATTGTGCCAATTTCATCATTAAAATCGGCAACATAGGCTTTGTGAAGAAAACCAGAAACCTCCATTTTGAATCCACAAGAACCAAAATGGAGGCCCCGGCAGCTTTGAATATAACTCCACTGAATGCTCCTCACCGTGAATTGGAATATTTACCTTTGGTAGATAGAGATTTTCAGATTAAAGACTTGCATTTTGATGAAAGCCCCCTTTTGAGTTTTTGTCGCTGCAGAGACGATTATTCAAAGGGGCAAGATGTCATTGGACTGTGGGAATCCAATCTTCCAAGGTACCTTATCCCCTCAGTCATTAATTTCCCAGAAATTATCCACTATTGCCATTCAAACTATGATCCCACTCAAAGGGCTGTAATAGCTCCTGATCAGAGTGTTCTATTCCCCATTACTCCCCAGGCCATCAATCAAATGCTACACTTTGAACCTGACCAAGAATTGGCACCTATGTCCATGGAAGATTTGATTGAGAAGTCTAATAAATTGACCCCAGAGAAATTAGAGTCCATTTGCCATAATTTCATGTTGCCTGAACACCAACCTAAGGGACCTCCTCCCTATGGTTTTTATTATTTCAATCAATTGGGAAGACTCATCCTCAATATGATATCTTTTGTCTTGGGTTTCAACACCAGTGAATATGTTGATGAGATAACCTTGGTTTTGCTATCCATTTTTACTCCTGGGCAACCTCCTGAAATTAAATATGATTTTGCCTCCTTCATAGCCAACAAGATCCATGATCAGTTCATGAGGCTAGATGATGAATTTTTTTTTAAATATTCCTCAGTCATCTATCATCTCATTCTCTACCATCAGTCAGAAAAGTTCCCTTTCCCTGTTCAAAAACTTGATGCCAAGGGAAACCAAAGGTCAGTTATATTTTGGTCTCCCATAATTCATTCTTATGAGTCTCCCTATTCCTATTCTGATTGAGTTTATAGATATTTTTGTATATCCTGCAACTACATTGTTGACAGGGTTTCCTCCCCCAAGACTCAGTAATGAAATAAAGAAGACCTTGCAACTTTCAAGGACCTATAAAGTTGGGGATTGGTATTTGTATCAAAACCATACAGTCATCAGAATCTATGGATGTGAATTACATCCATTCAAGTTACCAAAGTATGTACCCATGAGACTGTTTGCCTTGGAATATTTCAGGAAAATGAATAATTCAGATGTGATCCATTTTTGTAGTGTGAAAAAGAAAGCTCAACTCCGGATTAAAATTCAATTAGGTCCCTACATCTGCAACTCTAGAGAGGCTGAGCGAGAAGCAGAGGATATATTACAAAACCGCTGCAAATTTCAAAGAAGTTTTCATTGGGTTCCTTATGACCCATTTGGTTTCATCTGTGAAAAAATATTAAAGAACAAATCTTCCCCTTATATCCACCACAAGATTCCTGATATAGAGCAATATGCTAACCAAGATGAATGGGTGGAAAAAACACTTGTTGAAGAAGAAAGTGTAGAAGAAAAAATGAATAAAATTATGAAAGATCTTCAAAAGAAATATGACCTAGAATCTTATGGTCAAGTGCAGGTATATCACATTGGCACATCTTCAGCAGCAAATCCACAGCAGAGATTGCAGGAAGGTAGTTCATCAGTGGCAGCAGAGACAAAAGGCAAAGGAAAGGAACCTGCATTACAGGTGATTGAAACTTTAGTCATGGCAGAGAAACCACAAACTTCCAAAGCACCTGAACAATCACAGGTTTCTCCCACTCAGGCAAAGCACACAAAAGTTCCAGAGTTAAAAACTCCATCAAATGTGGAAATAGGTAAGAAAAGGCAAATTCCAGATACCACACCTCCAAAAGAAACCTCACAGGTACATCAAGCTAAAAAACATAAATCAGATCCACTTCTAGAAGTGGAAATCATAGATGAAGTGTTTGATGATGGGAGGGAAGACAGTCAACTAACTGGCACAGTTAGTGAAACAAACACAGGACAGAAAGGAAAAGCCTTACAAAAGCAATTAAGTACTGAGGTATCCTCTTTCAGACCACCAAAAACAGATACAGGGGATATTAAAAGAACCTTCATTAATATTAAAGCAAAGAATGATCCATTAAAGATGAAGGTATATGATCAATATATGAAAATGGCTCCCCATAATCAAGAAAGGCTAATGTCAGCATTTGACATGTCACAAGGAAAAATGATAATGAGCCACTTCAAGTCAAAGGTGCCAAAACCCATTACTGCAGCTGACTACATCAGGACAAATTTTGAAGTTTTGGCAAAGGACATCCATCCTCTGGACCAGATAGAGCTACACAGACAAACTGGGGAAATGGTCTATTCCACTCTTACCAATAAAGCCATGGCAGCTATAACGCTGCAAGATTCTTTGAATAACACAACTGCACAATTGCAAATTGAGAAGGCCTCTTCACAGGCCAAAGATAACAGAATAAAGTCTTTAGAAGACATAATCATTGGTTTGGGTCACAACCCCAAAGACATTAAAAGTATTGAGGCATTAATAAAGAAGAAAGATGATGACATAGCTACATTGAGAAAACAGCTAAAATTGCCGGCCTCAAGGCACCCTCAGACCCAAGAAGATCTAAAGGGAAATTCACAGGAAGAAATAATGGAGTTGCTCCTAAATATGACTGAGCGACTAAGTGAAACGGAGAAGGAATTGGAACAAGCTTTGCAGGAACAGGAAACTATCAGGCAGACATCAACCACAGGTACTACAACAATAGGTCAGCAAACACAGCCATCCCAGGTAAACACTTCTGGTTTGAGTTCCGATGAATTAATAAAACAAATGGAAAGTCTACAACTAAGGGTCACAGAACTTCAAACCACGAAATTGCAATTAGTAAAATTGGAGGAGAAATATGATACATCTAAAAAGACAGTTGCTGATAACACCAGGGAAATAAAAAGATTAGAAAAATTGGTTCAGGCTTTGGAAAAAGATCTTTCATTGGAAAAGCCTTTAAAGAAAATAAATGAAATTCTTTGGGGTAGTATCATTGAGTTAATAAAGGGTATTTGGCCCTCTATTCAAGCTATTTTTGAACAAAATGATTTGGTTAAAATAGCCCAAGAAGAAATAAACAGAACCAGAAATGAATTAAGAGGCAGGCCTGAGCAGGCCAATCAGCTTATTCAATTTTTGAACACCCGGACAAAGCAACAGCTGGCAGTTTTGGGGATTGAAGACAGGACCGGCACAGTTTTGGAAATAAAGAGAGTTTTCATCAAAAGAACTTTCATGCAGAACTTAGAAAGGAAGTGCTCAGACATTTTGATTGATATCAATATTTTCAGAGAGAAATTTCAAGCTTTGTTGGACAATGGGTTACCAAGTCCTATGCTCTCAGAGGATCAAATAATGGACTTGGAAACCTATGTAAAGAAAATAAATGCTCATGCTCAAAATACAACTGCTTGTTCCCCTAGTTTACCAGAAACAACATTACCAACAGGGAGAAATATCTATGATAGAGTGAGAAATTTATTTCATTTGGAACATGAAATAAAGTATCTATTTCCTAATGAGCCCACCTTTTACAAACTCACAGAAGCAGATGAGACATTGAGAAAACTCAAAAGGACTGTGATACCAGACGATTCATGGTGGAGAGACTTATTAGAAATTCTATAAAGGTTATTTTCAGGATGAGAATTTATCTTTACTATCAGGTAAATGGTAAAAAAAAGTACAGATAAAAGAGTATCAGTTACACAGGTTAAAGAGTATCCGTAAAGACAAAGAGTATCAAACAAGCAAAGAAATTACTCCAGAAGACAGCAACAAGCCCTTTTTCAGCACTTGCCTCCAGCACATCCATAAAGAAAGGAAACAGCACATCAGTAGTTACTTATTATTCTATCTACGAGACCATTTGTCTCCTGTTAACTTGTAAATTAATCCTTAGTCACCCCAAATTATGGGCTAGGATAGTGTGAGATATTTTCAATTATTTTGTGTATAAATAAACCCTCAAAGAGAGTATTGAGGGTGGATTCTATTACTCTGCTGTAACATTGAGATTTTCGGAATAAAAGCATTTTGGAGAAATTTATTCGTGGCTTACTGGATGACGATTTGAAGTATAGGACTTTTTGCAGGATTCATGTGTTGGACTGCAGTTCAATAAGTCTTTCTACCCTTTGTCTTAAGTTTTTCATCAGTTTATAATATCATTATGTCCATTTCTGAATAATTTACATAAAGGATTGAATCAGAATTTACTTAATTGTACTCTGATTTCAGATGTGATTGTTCTTAATGTTTTCCTCTAAATTGGTTATAAGCACGAATCCTTAAATGCTCTTGCTTTACTAATTTAAACATTCTTGATTACTATAATAAAGAATTCTTCATTGCTCTTTGTTTGTAATCATCTCATTTCTTTCTTTTGAACATGGTGAAATATTCTTAGCTGCCTTTCATCCCTTCAAAATCATCCCATCCACTTTAAATTTTAAGGATTGTTCTCTGTCTAGCTATCTTGCCCTGTAAAGCCATCTTGTGCGTAGAATAGAAATCCAGTAAAGCCATCCTTTGACTCCATAGCCCAATGGACTGAAAGCTCTCAACCTTGCCCTTAGTTTGTGGATTCCACCATTTTCCCAAAACAAACTCTGAATCTATAACTAGCCTAAAACCTTCCAAGAACAAAGATAAATCATAAAGAGAGAGCCCTCTCTGGATGCAGATTGGCTAGATTCTGCATCTAAAAGGTTGGTTTGTGGTTACCTCGGGTATACTTTCCTCTTACACAACTTCTAGGAAAACCTCAGTGATAACAAGAGATGCTCACTTTATCGCTATTAAAAAAACAGACTCTGCAAAGCACATTGCAGAGATATTCTGCAAACATATTTATAAATTATACGGCTTTCCGAAAGTTATTGTCAGTGACAGGGATGCCAAATTTAAAGGAAACTTTTGGAAGGAATTGTTCAACCATGTTGGAACCTACCTCTACATGAGCTCAACTTATCACCCTCAAACATATGGACAAACAGAGGTTGTTAATAAATGTTTGGAAGCTTACCTACGATGTTATGCTACGGAGAAACAAAATAAGTGGGTCCAATGGTTGCATCTTGCCGAATGGTGGTATAATTCTACTTACCATACATCAACAAAAATGACTCCGTTCCAGGCTCTATATGGATATGAGCCTCCGAAGTGGAAAGATTTTGCTTCAGTTCAAACTAATTTTCCAGCAGTAAAAAATCAACTAGAAGAACACCAAAAGGTCGTCCAAATTCTAAAAGAAAATTTGAGTGTTCCACAGAATCGTATGAAGCAGTAGGCTGACCGTAATCGCACTGAGAGATCATTTGAAGTTGGAGACTGGGTGTTTGTCAAGCTTCAACCATACAAGAAGTTGTCCCTTAAACAAAAAGGAGAAAATAAATTAGCTCCCAAGTTTTATGGTCCGTATCAAATTATTAAAAAGATCAGTGAAGTCGCGTATGGGTTGAGCCTCCCCGATACCAGTCGTGTTCATAATGTTTTCCATGTGTCCTGCTTAAAAAAGGCATTGGGTAATCATCAGTTGCCCCAAACAACACTTCCCATTTTGGATGATGAATGCAAGCTCGTTCTAGAGCCCGAAGGTATCCTATCTACCCGTGATAAGAAGCTGCGCTCTCATGTTATTACCGAATATTTAATCAAGTGGAAGGACTTTCCATTTGAAGAAGCATCTTGGGAGTCTGAAGCGTTTCGCCAACAACACCCATCGTTACGTATGCTTTGAGGAAAAAGCATCTTAAGAGAGGGGCAATGTTATGTATATTTTATTAATTATTAGTTAAGTATAGTTATATTAGGTTTTATTAAGTAAAAGGGCATGATCAAAGATCATGCCTCTTCACCAAGGGACACCATGAGGCTATATTTAAAAGCCTCGGTGATTCCCCATTGTAATCATCTTTCATCTTCATCAATAATAATATATAATTATCAAGTTTACCAGAATTTTTACACTCCATTTGATGGAAAAACTTGGTGAAACTAATTGTGTCATAAACACAAACACTTTTCATACATTTGAAAGAACCAATAGCGCTATCACATTAGAGGAGATCCATCACCACATGGAGGTGAAAGGGGAGCCAATGCTTCCACTAGAGGAGCCCTTGTGTCTTTGCAAGGAGTTTCAAATATCTTTACATGTGGGTACCAAGACACAATTATGGATCCATATGTAGCATTGTTGGGGATTGTGAGATGGAGAAAGAAGAGCATAAGGATCAGCATGACGGGATGAAGAGCATTATCCCTTATCTATTCAGAAATTTTTTGCACAAAGGAAAGAGATTGCATTGCGCAGAGGAGAGAGGGACAAATCAGCCCACTTATACATGCAGTCTATTTCAGGTCTTGATGTCTCACTTTTTGGAGGTTTTCCACCTGGGAGGCCACTTGATCTAGAGATGATGAGAGGCATCATGCTATTTGGTTCACCACTCTTGGATTCTGGAGGGGTGGAGACATTAGAGTAGTCCATTACAATGCAGAGAGTTTGGGGATAAGCATAAGAAGGAGAGATACACTCTCTCATTTTCAGTACCACCCATTCTCATCAATTTCACTGTGCAGATAGAGTTGTTGCATAGATGGAGGATAGCATCCTCATGATTCAGGATGGCAGCTACATATATTTAGTGGAAGAGATGATACTTCCTTTTAGGAAGGACTCTTTCATGCATTGGAGTAGATGGAGACCACTCATGCTTACATTGGCTAGGATTGAGAGATTATTTGGATGTGATAGTCTCTCATGGGAGGCTCATTTTTATAGATCATCATTCCTATTTGAGCATGATTAGCTGCATGGTTGGCATGACAAAAACTTGGAGGATGACTTTGGCATGGGGGATTTCAAAGTAGCAAGCAGTAGCATGATGGAGCACCATATTTCGGAACACCAGTGTTGTCTATGTGGAGGATTGATCCAGGATGGAGGACTCAGCTTTGGTTGAGTATTCCCCAGGATATTGGTGCATGCATGATTCTTGGATGGCCTTGATGGAGAGGGTAGATACTTAGTGGATGATATGATCATCTATCATCATGGCAGACTCTTCTTGACTAGGGCTTCTAGTCTCAAGGAGGCACTATTGCATGCAGCATTTAAGGACTTCCTAGCTATGCAATTGGATGCATACTTTGCCTTGCTAGAGGAGTTCACTTGGAGGGCATACATCATGATCTTCATCAGCATATGGAAAGATGCATAGCCCAGATTATTATGGAGAGGTTAGCACAACCATTCCCTTACTCATTGGAGGAGAGGGAGGGCATTCAGATGAGCCACTTCAGCTCAAGGTCTCAAGTACATGGTAGAGAAGGTATCATTTTCCATTTTGTACCTCTTTACTTCACATGAGCAGCCTATTTTCTCAAGGAGGATCATCACTTCTTGAATTTTTTATGATGTACTTGCAGCTACTAGTAGCCTTGATTTTGGCTATTTTTGTGATGGTTGTGGGGGAAGCCACATGCTTCTTGGTGTACACCATTGGCACCACTTTGTATTTTGATGATTCCATCTTGTGAGGAGTCTGTGGCAGTAAACAAGTGGCTAGTTTAGCACTTTTTACTTTGATTTTGAGGTAGGCCAAGGAGGCACTGTGTAGGTTCCATGAGTGGGATTTGGAACCACTCTCTGGATGTCATTTGACAACTTGTTTCTATTGCATATTGCTCCTTATATATTTTGGATGTTGTACACTTATGAGGAGAATTATTTGGAGATTATTATATGTACAACCCATTGGGAGTAGGAGATACTATGGGAAAACCATTGTATATGTTTTATATTTCAGGAGATACTATGGGAAAACCATGGTTGCCACATTGCTACTTGTCTCTTCTTGTGGGAGAAACCACTTGGAGAATTTGAGGAGGCATTTCATGGCTGATTTTCTTGATCGGGTAGCTTGGGCCATTCTTGGAGGCCATACTTTTCCAGCCCAAAGACAAAGGCAGCCCCATATGTGCAGCAAATGGAGAGAGGTCCATCATGGGAAACCAAAACAACACTCCATTCAGCCCCAACTCATTGCAGAAATCAGGAGTGATTTTATTTAGATGATTGCATGGATGAGAGGATCATCATTGGGAACAAAATTTTCCCATGCACATCATTACTCCTACCTTAAGGAGGCCACATTCCAGCAAGAAGGATTCCACTACATCTTCTATCTTTCCATGAGGAGCATCATTTTCAGTTTGCATACTTGGGAGAGAGCATTGGAGGGCAGATTTATTGCAGCATATTTGAGCAGTGGTGGGACCATTGATGAGGAGGCCACAAGAGAGGAAGGGGGAGAAATTTTTTTCTCTCTATGCAGTTTCTTGAGCACAAGCAACATGTGGGAGGGGAGGACTGTATTGTTCCCAATTTTATCCTCAAGCTAAAATGGAACATTGTAGTTGCACATTTTATTTTTATTTAATAAAATGGGGAAAGAGACACCTTATCCCCTTTTAGATGAAGAAATAACACTCCTCATGTAAAAAGGGAGGAGAATAAAGCAGCTGAAATAAACACCAAGGGTGTGAATGGAACCCGGCTCACTTGATTAGTCACCTTTGACTAAAGTCAACAACACTGCCCAAGGAGGAAGAGGCTTCCTAGAGAAGCTGCGCAGTTTTGGAGGGAAGACACTCATGTGAGGGTGGAAACCCTAATTGGTGGGACCTTGGTGGAGAACAATTCCCTTTCTTTATAATGAGGAGATGCAGCCCATTTGGAGATGGTTTTAGAGTTTCAAACTTGGGTCTGGAAAGGCTTGCATCCTCGGGCTGTTTAGCAGGGTGATGGTGCCCTCGGGAACTAGGGTGTTCCCGGTCGGGAATCCCTACCTCTTCCTCAAGGAAGGATGAGGAATGAGCTGATTTTCCTCAATCCAGAATTGGCCATAGCTACTACCATCAGCTACAATGTTATTTCTGCAGCAGCGAGGACGTTGTGTTGTTGGGGGAAGAAAAGGAGGAACTCATGGAGTCTCTCTTGTCTTGTTTTCTTAAGTAGAGGAGTGATCCACTCATTGGAGGAGCTACAAGGAGGACTCCTGGGCTACATTTCAGATTAGTGGCATGAGGCCACACTTCCATCATCTCCCACTACACAGTCCATAAAGGAAACTGCGTTATTCTAGAGGAGGCAGTGAGAGATGGGTTCATGAGCTCATCAGGAGTATGTTTCCGAAACAAAGGGATCAGCCCTTTGTATTGGAGACATTATCAGAGGAGGGAAATCAGATTTCATATCAGCCACAACCTCATTCTTGTTTTGGTTCAGTTGCAGTGACAACTCAATTGTCACATTTTGTACTCCGACATTTCTAGCAATCTTCATAGATTGGCTAGAAATCTTGTATTTCAGCGCATTTCTCTGTTATTGGGCTATTTCTTGTATTCCTTCTGCCACATATGTATTTTATTCATGTTCATAATATTATACCTTCATATACACTGTGCATTCACTTCTCTCCGGCATTTTGTGGAGTTGCTTCAACTCTTGTATTTCATTGCTTATTCATTGGAGGTTTTTTATTAAGGCTTGAGTGGCTTGTCCCTCAACTATTTCTTGTATTTATTTGCTGATATATCATAATATCATGATGGTTGTATCATTTCCCTCTTATGATGTATTCTGAGTTGCATATTTCATGCTTATGTTCTTATGTTGTTGTAAGCTCTCTCATTGAGCATTGTTTTAGACACCTAGATTGGGGAGATCTAAATAACCCATCTAGAGTTATTTCTTTGAGCTCATTTTCTGCAGGGGAGTTGTAATAGAGATTTTATATGGAATCCCAGTAGTGGTTTTCCTTATTTATGTAGCAGCTTCCTTATATAGCGTCCTCAAGGACCCTGTAGTAGAAATTCCTGAGGTGGAATATTGCATATCCATAGACAGTATTTGTGAAGGGCCAGCTAGCCTCAGGATCTCTCCCTTGTTTGGAAGGAGTCATATTATCCTATAAATTCCCAAACAGTCAATCTCTGAAATGGACTTGTGATGTCTCACTGAAGATGAAATTGGAATATCTTAAGATATTCCCGATGGAGCAGAAAATTCCAGATTTGGATCATTACATACTTGATTATCTTACCCAACCAAACAGACAACAAACCCTACACTTAACAACTAGCATAAAATCAAGCCCTAAAAGAAAAAATTTCACATCCTTTGAATACAATAGAGAGATCCCTCTGTGAGTCTAGGAAGGCTAGGTCCTAGGACTCCAGATATTGGTCTTATGTTACCATGTGCATTTGGTCTACAAATCTGCTAAATCACGGGACACTAAAAACTTCTAAACATTAGGAGAAAATCAGAAATATTTATGATCGCAAAACTAAGACAGATAAGTTTCAGTTGGAAGATTTAGTGTTGCGATGGGATGCAAGAAATGAAGACAAAGGAAAGACAGAAAGTTTGAAAATCTATGGAAAGGACCCTACAAGATCTTACTTTATCAAGGATAAAATGCTTATTTTCTGAAAGAAATGAATGGACAAGAATGTTTAGGAGGACCAGTCAATGGTAGGCTCTTGAAACATTACTATTTCTTATGCAACTTATGAAAGAATGTTCCACTTTCATTGTAAATAGCAGTTTATATTTTCTACAAGATTTGGAGCAGAAAATAATTTAGGCTCGGGGCCCGAAGTGAAGGCTATAAAGCTTGTTGATTTTATTTTATTTTTAGAGATTTCAAGTTAGTTTTGAGTTAAGTTCATAGTCAGTTTTCAAGTCAGTTCTCAATCAGTTTTACAGTCTGCAATATTTTAGATTGTTTGACCGTATTGGCCCAAAGGTTAGGCACTTGATCTACGGTGTTATTGACACCTCCAAGGAGCTTCCATCCCCAATAAGGCCAATGTTAGTGTCAGTATTTGCATATTTCCACTAGGAATCAAAACACATTTTTCATGTGCATCTTAGGTTTCCCATTCTAAATAAATTTTCAATCATTCCATTAGTTCATGATATAAAATTCTTCCATTGGTGGTTGTCCTTGTCAAAGTGTCCCATTTTCCTCCACAAGTATATGCTTGATGACCCTCTTCCATGTTTTCATTATACTGGAAACAAGTTTCCTCTCATTCCACTTTAGTCAAAGTCACTCATTGAGTCAGTTTCTTTCATTTCTCATTAGGTCACTAGGGTTTCACTAGGTTAGCTCATTGCATGGTCTCATTTGCAATAAATGGTAGCAGAAGGTGTGAAGATGTTCCATGAATAAAAATATTTATTTTTTTTAGTTAAGTTTTCCAAGTAAATTTACATTTCATTTTTGTAAGTTTTCATCTCAAAAATGACATTTTTGAGATAAAAACAGAGATATTTTTATGTTCTAATTTTATGTAATTTTAAAGTCACTATATGTAATAAACCCAAATTGCTGCCTATTCCTAGCTAAAGACAATTTCATGAAGAGATACAAAGATCATGTCAAAGCATCCAAAGCACCAAAAGCATCAAAAAGTATTGTGGAAGGTTAATGAGAAAGAAGGAAAATGTGAGTCCCAATCATTCAAAAATCAAAATCATGCAAGATATAAAAAGCTCATTTGCCAAAAGAAAACCTCATTTGTTCATTTTCCAAGAGAAAAAATGCATTTTGGAGCAAGAGAGTCGACAAGGAGAGAAAAATTGAAAAAATTTCCTAGCGTTGCACTCCTGGGTTAGGCGCTGTCGTTAGGGCAGTTCTGGCAGTGTAAAACTAAATGACGTTGCACTTAGGAGAAGGGCATTGCGCTCCTAGGTGAGGCACTGCGCTTAGTCCAGAAACCATCCAAACTCTTCCAAATTCTTCAAATTTTTCTTTCTTCCCTAAAATAAAGTAATTAGAATCCCTTTTTACTCTTCTTCCTTCATTTAATGCTTGTAGTTAAAATTTATATTGGCAAGGAAATAAAAAAAACCCTAGTTTTCCCAAAATTCCCCTTCCCATTATAAATTTCCCAAAAACCCAATTGTCCCAAATTTTTATCCCTAGACTGTATTTCTTTACCCCATATTCCCAAAAACACTAAAACTACCATTTCCGAAGTCCCTTTACCCTATTCCATCAAAACCCAATTTCTAGGATTTTCACTCTTTTGCCTTGATCTCCGCATACCTTTGATTTGTGATTAAATTTTCATTTTCCTCCCTCTTCATATTTTCACTTCCCATGATGTCACAAATTTTCGTAACCCTTTTCCCCATCTCCCTTAATTTTTGTGGCTCTATCCCTATTCGCTAAAGCCCTCATTTCATCATTTCTTTCCCTGCTCCCTTTCCCTTCACTCCCTCACCCACTCTCCCTTTTCTTTCCTTTTCCCTAGGGTTTTCAAAGTGCCAAAGAAACAAGCATGGAGAGAGAAGATAGAGATTACATGGAGTAGGAAAATAATGATGATGATTTTAAGGAAAAGGAGGTTGTACAACAGAGAAGGCCACATAAAGGAGGAAAAATCATCAGAATAGAGCCAACAAACCTTAGAGAGATAGATGCTTCACCTTTAGCTTTGTCTTGTTTCAGATATGTTGGGTGTTATGAGTTTTGTGAAAAGGTGGAAAGAGTTCAACATCATCTTGAGTTAACTAGGCTCTTCAAACTAAACCTCCATGATAACAGGGTAACTCTTGTAGGTGTAAATTTTTCCTTGTCCACTACCATCATTGCTGATGCTACAAGGATTGCAAATGTTGGGGAGAAATTGTACAAAGCACATGACTTGGATGATCATTATTTTGACCCTTATCTCAAAACTAGGTACAAGAATGAAGGAAGGAAATTTTTCCCCTTCATTTTCCTCCTCAACAAGTATGCACCGGTGATGAATATTATCATGATATATTTTACTTGTAAGAGTAGATTTTCTAGATTGTACACATACCATATCAGGATACTCAAGAATTTCACTAGGGTGATGATGTTGAACATTCCATATTTCTTGTTCCGAGACATTGAAAATATGGCATACTTGGTGTCAAAGAAAGAATATCATCAGCAAATGAAAAACCTCTATCATCATTCCCTCATCAAACTCATTATGCTTCATAATCTAGATCTACTGAACATCTCTTGGGATACCGTTATTTTAAACGACATATTCAAAAATCCCCAAATTCCTCCACCAGTGCCACAAGAGGGAAGAGAGACATCTACTAGCCCTGAAGCTGTAAAAACAAGGAAGCATCAAGTCAAATCACTGGGGCCAGTCAAAGAATGCAGTCTAACATATCAGAGAGGGCTTAGAAAATTGTTTGTAGCAGAGAGGCAAGTGTTTGCTCCACATGGTGTGGAAGGGGCCTTGCCTTCTTCATCAGCACATAGGCAAATGTTTGCTCCACATGGTGTGGAAGGGGCTTTTCCTTATTCATCAACAAAGTAGGTACAACAAGCACATAAAGGTAAAGAAAAAAATCATAGAGGATAGTCATGAAGAAATAGATCAAGAGCATGAAGATGCCCATGAATAAGAAGCTGATTTTGAGCTAGTTGACCTTGAAGAGTTTGATGATACTACGAAATCAAACATTAGCATCAAATAAAAGGAGGCACACATCAGAGAGTTGCAAAACAATCTTGAGAGGGAAAAATTCATCATCTCTTCCCTAGAGCAAGAGAACAAAAAGTTTACATACAAACAAAATCTTTTGGAGATGAATTTTCTACAGTAGGGGAAGAAAAACATGATCAACCAAGCTTCCATAAAAGACCTTGAAGAGGCTGAAAACATCCAGAAAATTCTATTGGCAAAGAAACAGGTCTCGCAGGCAAGACCCAGGTTCAGAGGTTGGGGCCAACAAGGGAATTTTCTGTAGTCTAGAACCACGCCGGCATTGTCACCCTACTCCGGAGAGCAGAGAGTCTCACTCGAGGCATGCCACAACCACATGCAGAAGGGGAATAGATCAATAGTGGTGGAAGGATCCGCAACTCATGAGTAGCATAGAATTGATTGCATAAACAACATCATATACGCAAGAACATTCAGAAGAGTGTACAGATATTAAGAAAATAAAATTTTAAGACATCACAGGTATCATGCATGCATGTAACTCAGATAATAGGACAACAACCTGCAAATATATTGATAACCTTCAGCAAAATCCATAGTTACATTGCTTCCACAGGGAGAGCTTAAAATTCTGTTACAGACGTCTCGTAATATAGAAAGATAGATAAGAGAAGCCTAGGAACTACACTAATACCATGCTCGGAGCAAATCTCTCCTGCAGCATCCACTTGATCCTCTTCAATCGCTCTACATTCGTCTCTCTTCTTTCGGCTGGGTGATGGCTATTTATTCACTCGCCATCGTGACTGCTAGTTCCTCTTGCATTATTCTTCAGTTACTTCCGGCTTCTCTCTTGTTGTCTATGAGTTCTACTCTCTGTCTTTTGTTGTGTCTTCTCTTTGTCTGTACTCATGCATCCGCTTTCTTCAGCTATCTGCTATTCCCTCGCAACCTTGGTAGCTCCGCTACTCACCATAGTTGCGACTTGGTTGTGGTTTCCATGTGTTGTTCTGCAACCCCAAAAATATAATCTTTATTCAATATTAAAAACAAGGGCCCCAACAGGCCCCGACCACAGTTTCTTGACTCGTCCCGAGTCAAACAAAAATCACTGTTTCTATTTCCATCGCCCCTCTGGACCCCGTGCCCTATTCTTGCTGTGCGCCTTCGGTCTGCTGCCCAAACAAAGGCCCCAACTTCGGGACCTTACTGAACGCTGAAGCCTTAAGCTCATTGAAGGTCATCACAGCTTGCTGCCACCCCTGTAATAATTCATCTATCTCTATGGAAATCTTGGCGGCAGATGCCTCCCCGACATGCGCCGGTGCAGTCCCGAATACCGTGCTGATTTGGGTTTTGGCATCGGCGGCTAACTACTGCATTGCCTTGGCATTGAGTTTAAGGGGCTGGCAGAGCTCTCAAATTTCTTGTTTGGCCATGGCTAAGCTAGCCTCTGTTTGTTGGATCTAGACCTCCAGAGCATCCGCCTGAGCATAGAGCTGGTCCAACTATGAGGGGTCTGTGGCCTCTTGGATTTCCTTTGAAATTTGCTACAGCTGCGCTGAAATGGGCTGAGCTTTTACCATGAGATCCGTCGAGCACTCCTGAATACCTTTCAGGAGATTGTAAGCATCGCGCGCTGAAAATTTGAGAGTTTCCTGCATCTTGGTGGCCTGGCCCTGTTTCTCGGCAATCTATGCTGTATAAACTGCCTCGAGATCGAGCAGCACTGGCCGTGCTGCTAACACTGCTTGTAGCTCTACATTTTCCTTGTGGAGGCCATTAAATGCGATCCTAAGGTGGAGGCCCTACTCAATGATATTTGTCGCTGGTACATCTACAGGCAGCTGAGTCTAGTGAGCCTCAACGGTGGGCCACAATCCTGAAAACACCTTGGCCACTTCATTTATCTGACCCTGTAGCTGCCCCTGTGCAGCTGCGAGCTGGTCGCGCTGTTCAGTAAGTGTAGTGATCTGCTATTGTTGCTCTTCGCACCTCTTCTGCAGCTCAGAATGAAGTCGTTCTTCCTATTGGGCTGCCCTCTGGATAAAGAGGTATAGCTGAGCCGTACCCCATGTTTCTCGATTGGAAACCCCCAAAGTGATTTGCTCTGGCTGTCGTTCCTGTAGGGGTTGCCCACTAGCAACTGATCGAGTGGAACTCTCGTGAGGGGATGGCGGTGGGGTCTGATGAGGGGTCGAGTCAGCCATATTCAAGTCCGTCCGCTCCTGTTGATCTACTTGGATGGTTTGTGGAGGTATAGTAGGCTCAAGCTGAGCCTCAACTGAGTCAGCAACAATTTGTGCCATCTGTGTAATGATATCAGACAAAGAGACTTGGGTTTCCCCAACAGGGTCTACCGGTGCTACTACTGCTGCAATACTGGAGTCAACCTTGGTCCTGTGGTCCCCATTAAGTAGATCTCGGATGAATGGGTCGGACACTGTGGTAGATGAATTGGATGGTGCAGATGAAGTGGTAGGTGTAGGTGGAACGGTACGTGGTGGTGGAAGCCGAATATTGATGAACTCAGAGGGGTCAATGGGTGGTTCCTCCTTTATCGGCACCCCTGTACTTGGTGGCCGGGGTGGATCCTCCTCAGTGAGGTCGACCACCAGACTTGACTCTATGGTGTAGGCCCGCTTGGCCTAAGGAGCTTCCAAGGAGTCGGTGGACTTGCTCTTTTCCCTCACCAGGGTCATCATCAGACTTGGAGAAGTAAATAAAATAGTAGGGATGGGCGAAGTGATGGAAGTTGTGTGGAGATGCAATGTGGACTGAGAAAGCTAGAACTCAGAGAAAACAGGAAAAGGAACGACACCACATGAGACAACCTTAGCAACTTCATTAAAATTATGTACCGTAGTGTTTAAGTGGCGAATAAGGGGGGCGAGCTGCACGGTGGAGTCTTGTTGTGCCGCCTCCACTTCTGTCTCAACAGGTCATTGCTACGGTAACATCTGATAAAAATTGTATCTAGGTACCCCTTTATGGATCTCCATCGCGACCCTCGGCCATGAACAAACTTCATTGTGGAAGGTCGTGTCTTCGAGCTGGAACTTCTGTGGCCGCATGTGAAACGTGTCCTCCGGCACTCAAGTAGGGCGGATGAAGGTATGCTTGTGGCTGATCCCGAACCATACTTGCTCACTGTACTCATCCAACAGGTTCCTAGGCACCCTCTTCTAGCCTGCGACCACATATTTCATTAACCCATACCAGGTCCAAAATGCCTCTGCATTGACCTCCTTGGTGCTGGGATCACTCGACACCTTCCATGGAACAAACTTCATCGCAAGAGGCTGGACCTCTGTTATTTCCACTTGTAGCCTGACAAGGGGAGTGTGCCACTTCCACATGGAAAACACAACTATCAAATACCTATAGATGAAGCTTGTGGCCTACTTGTAGTTGTCTTCGCATGCATCGAACAGCTCCTTCAACAAGAAGGAGCAACAGTTCAACTTCGCCCCCTCGACACAGTGCTCTGTAATGGAAATAGTATCCAGAGTACACTCACCCTTCATGTAGTGCCTCATTGTCTTACTGGAAATGAGGTAGCATGTGAACATGATTTCGGGTTTGTTGATAAGCTCCATCCCTTTCCTCCCCGTCGTGTGCCATACTTTGCATAATAGTCATCATCTCCTGACTTCTTTGCATGTTTGGAGGAGGTCTAACATGCAGTGGAGACATCCGGGCCATTCTTTGAAAGCCCTGTAAGCTGGTGGATATCTTCAACATGGATTGGAATTTCCTTATTCAACCACAATGACCTGTTCTAGATGCGGCTGAGTAAGAACTTAGTGCACTGCATGGCCGGTCCTGAGGTCCCGAAGACCGGGAGATTTATTAAGTTCAGAAGAGAGGATTGTTGTAGGCCTTGGAACTCTGGCGAAATTCTGTTTGCTGAACACCCAGCTTCCATGATGTAATGTTCCATATACACCTGCCATTTGAGTGCCGAGAACTCGAAAGAGTCTGAGAGGTTTGCATCTATGAGGGTTGCATTGTCGTATTTCCCGACGAGGGACTTTGTTTTATGAATTCTACTGTCGAGCTCCAGTTCTATGACTGCTGGGTTGGCTTTTGGCATCTTCGCTCGGCGTTGATACACCTGCAGAATTGGTCTTAGTGTCTTCTCTCGGCACTGTGCTTCTGGATGCTTCTGCTAATCTGGTGCTACTCCAATTTCTAATTCTAACTGCTCCAGCATTCTCGTGCTTTTTTCCATGCAAGTTATGTAATTACCTGGCACGAGTGAGTTTGATGAGACCCCATAACGAGTTAATTCCTGCTGGAATTCTTCTCAGCGATAATCGTGCGATCAATCACCGGCTGAGGTGTAGTCTGACATCTGCTGACGGTGGCATGGGGAAATGGGCGGACGTGATGGCTGAGGTTACTTCGAATTATTGCAAAATGATTATTGCAGGGTTACTTCTAATTATGGTCATTTATGCTGCAAATCGAGATGATCCTACGGACTGACACAAGTACTGACTGAAATGATATGGACTGACATGGACACATTTGCTGATCCTACGGGGATGACACGCTGGAAACGTCCCTCCCCGACCACAATCAGTTGAGGTGCGACCCTGCAACATAGCGGTTATTGATGAACTATGCATGAACGAGAAATGATACCTATGCTCATATTGGTTGCGAGAGAGTTATTGAACTACGTGACTCTACGGTTTCTCTCGGTTGCGAGAGTTATTAATGAAAAGTGAAAGAAACTTAGTCATGGTAGGGCTTTAGGCATGCGCCATTCACCCACCCAGGTAAAACAGTACCATCTAGCTGAGCCAATCGAATGGCTCCAGAATCTTGAATCTCGATGACGAAGTAAGGTCCCAACCAGTGCATCTGCAGTTTCCCTGGAAACTTCTGAAACTTGCTATCATATAAGAGAACCTTTCCTCCTACCTCAAACATTTTTCTCTTGATGTGGTGGTCGTGCCATGCCTTCTACCTGTCCTTCTGAACCTTCTAGTGGAATTCAGCCAGAAACCGGGCCTTGTCTAGTTCTTGTAATTCATGGAGGTGCTCCTGTAGCGATTCCTCTTCCACAATGTGCACCTGATGGTAGCCCAAAAATCCAACAGTGAAGGAGTAGGCTTCATTCCCCACAACATGATCTAGTACTTCGTCATTGAATGGAGTGGGAAATGGATCATGGATGCAAGCGTTTCTCAGACTGTGGATTTTTTACTTGTCCTTATTATTCTAAATGATGATAGGACTCACCCACTCTGCTTCTTCCACCAGAAAGATTAAACTTGCTGTCAGCAACTTATCAATCTCCAACTTGACCTTTTCTTTGATCCGAGGGTTCAATCGATAAGGTCGATGCTTCACGGGCCTGGCGTCTGGTTTCAGCACAATCCACATTTCTCTGAGGTCACCTTTGATGCCTTTTAAGTCTACAACCGATGAAGGGAATAGGTCTTCGTATTCTTGGAGGAGGCTGAAAATTTCCTTTGTTGTCTCCTCATCCCAGTAGTCCCCAACGGTAGCCAGTTTGGGTTTTTCCTCCGTGATGATGTTCAACTTCTTTTTCTTCAGCGGAAGAAGATAGATGCCTTTGGTGGTCGGCCCTTATTTGATGTTCCACTTGCCTTCCTTCTCCTCAAAATATAGGTGCCTTACATCCTCCAGACTATCATCGTCTAGATCGTCGTCGATCCGTTGGCAAGCCAACTCATGCCTGCCCTTAGGGTGTAATGCTAATGTGCTCCCATCAATCACCGGATCATGGAGAAATAGTACCCCCTTGATATCTTGTAATTCCCAGGACACCAGCTCTGTATCTCCTTCAAAGGAAAAGAACTGAACAAATTTGTTCGCAACTTCTAGCCAGGAGTCGGTTCCTCTTTTTCTCTCTTCTTCTAAGTACCAGGCCTGGGGAATGGTATATAAGGAGTGGATGAACTGATGTATCCACAGCTCTTCTAGGTGCCCTATACTTTGCCACTACTCACAGGTTTTCAGGTGGTCTCGCGAATCAGAAGTCCCTTGATACCTGTGCCTACTGCGAGGTCCTTCGTCTTCTTTGAACCGTGCCCTCAAAGCCTCCGCTACACAACTCCACCACGACAAGGTGTTGCGGTGATTTTTCCACCACCTGGCTGATGTGGACTGTAGTGCTACATCCAAAAGTGCTATCCTGCTCCCTTCTGGTACCGCGTCATCTACCTTTGCAATAAAAGTATTGACGACTTGCATGTTTGACAGGGTGGGATACTCCCTGATCTCGGCGCTGATCCAACGGACTTGGGCAATGTTGGCACATCTACGCGTACTGGTCTCATACCCACCTTGCTGCCAGTCTTCCTAGGCTAGTTTCGATCACACCTCTGAGCTCTGGACACTGCGCCAGCTGACGGAGCCAGTTGCGGTCAGATTAATATAGTCCTCCCGCTTCCCTGCTGTCATCTGATAAAGGTTGTCCAACATCTGATCATCCTCCCGGTTATCCACATTTTTTGTATATCGCGGGCCTTGATACGGGTCGAGAGGCTGAGTGACCCAGACCTCTCCATCTTCGAATATCATCAGCTCCTTTTTGAGGTCGATGATGATGCAATTCTCAAAAGCCCAATCGATGCCTAGCAGGGCAGGGTAAGGATCCTTGTCTCCCATAATATCAATAACCTCAAAATCCGTGTAAGTATTCACCCCCACAATATCGACCTCGACACCCTCGAGTCGGCTGACTGGCACAATGCAGTACTGGTTTGCCATTCTAAGCTGGATTGGCGAGTATGTAAGCCGTCGCTACCCAAGAGCCTTCGACGTCTTCCGCGGCAGGATGTTGACATCAGACCCTAAGTCAAGCATGGTGTCATTGATCTGGAATCCCGCAACCTACGTGTTAAGTCAAAACTCTTTTCCTGTTCATCACTTGTTCCACTTGACCCGTTTTACATATTGGGGTGTTTTGTTCAAAGGTTCCCCCGACCCTGCATTCCCATGGAGTACATCCTCCAAGGTATGCTTGAGTTGTTCCCGCATCGAAGCATTGTCAACAATCCTGAGGAACAACTGGAGCCATTCCTCGATCAGGGTCCTCGTGGTTCTCTGTTCTCTGGAAACAGTCATCGAGGGTACCTCAGGGCCTTTGGCTCCCCCCAGCTGGGAAAAGTTCTCCACCGCCTCCTGGAAGTACTTCTTCTATGCGTCTGGCCTAATTGGTTGTTTTGGAGAGGTGGGCCGGATAACCCGTGTCAGCTCCTTTCCGCGAGCGTCCTCCCCTGTCTTCTTTCCTCCTCACGTCACAATCGTGACATTCTACATGGCCAGCGTCGCGGTTGCCCGAGGTTCGGAGTTTACCAGATTTGTGCCCCTCTGTCGTGCTCGTTCCTCCCACTTCTTGATAAGTTTCGGGCATTCCTCTGTTGCATGGGTGTTCACGTGGAATTGGGAACACCACGACTGTCAAGGAAGGGGGCATTCCTGGGCCACGTGACCCTCTTGGTCATAGTTGTAGCATTTTAACGGATCCCATCCCCCTGTGCGACCTCCGCACATACCACCTCCTCTGCCCCTGGAAGCCTCGTTCACCCTATAGGAGGGTCGGTCCAATTAGTCCGCTAGTGCATTAAGAGCTCTGCACTACTCGGTGTTGTGAGTCGTAGAAGCAAAAAACTCAAATTATACGTTGTTAGGGATGTTGGAGTACTTCTGTAGTACTAGGCACATCCGAGGTGGATGCCCCATCTTTTGGAAAATTTCACAATATTATATGGTGGGTTGGGTTGGTTGGGGTGGGAACCCCGCATAAGGCTGTTGCGGCTGGTATACCCCCTGCGGATTCATTTACGTGCCACCCCCATTAGGTGGACCCCCCTATATTTCCATGATAGAGGGTCCCACGCCCGTGCCACACAACCGAGGACACTCAGTTGCGACGTGCCCTTCGAACAGGCAGTGAGTGCACTAAACGTTCAGCATGGTTGGCCTTATAGGCTGCATCTCCTTGAGCTTTTTAGTCTGACTGGAGATCTGATGTTGCAATCCCACCAAGGAAGGATCCTACGGGGCCGTCCCTCCCCGATATTCCTGAGGGTAGCCCGCCATTGCTTCTATCTTCATCGCCTGCTCTAGGGCATCCTGCAAGTTATCGATCTTCTGCTGTGTGAGGGGGGTTCGGGTCAAGGAAAGCAGAGCCTTGATGAACCAATCCCTCTGATGGTTTGGGTCAATCGGGTAGCTGAGTTTCCTGATCATGTCCTTGAACTGATGCATCAGCTCCCATGCAGTCTCTCCTTCTTTCTGCTTAATCTCCCAGAGCTCAGACAGACCCTGCTGGTCTATTTGGGGGAGCTTAAATTCTCAGAAAAAATCCTCCTTGATGTCTATTATTGTTGGATTAGGATGGTCCTAGGACCACTTGATGAACCATCGCAAAGCCCTTTCTCTGAGTGTGGTTTGGAACTCTATTAGCTTCCCTATCTGCCAGGCCCTCCATATGGCTTCACAGAGATACCAGTGTTGTTCTACGTCATCGTTACCGCGGCCAGAAAATTCTAGATACTGGGTGAATGACCCAACCATATTTACTTGTGAAGGGGTGACCAAGATAAACCCTCCGAGTCCTGGTTGCGTGACTATACCACTAGGAAATGTAATACTACTAGTGATGATGCTATTAACGTGTGTCGTTGTCGACAATGAACTACTGTGCAATCGACTCAATGCTTGTAACTTAACAAAAATATTACTTAAAGGTTGATAGAGTACCAAGGGAAGGTAGGGATCCTTGTCGTGCAAAATTTTGGAAGTAGGACTACCTAGAGAGATGGATGTGAAATAACCGCTGCATCACGACGTACCATTCGCCATCAGAACTTTCTTCAGGTTGCACACCTGCATCGTCTTCATCAGTTGTTGTCTCCCTGTCTCTCCTAGCTGGGCTCCCATGCACCCACCGTACTCCCACAGCGGTCCCTTCCCTCTCTGGGGTATCTGCCTGAGTGTCCATATTTCTGATCCTCTGAGGCACCTCCTCTTGATTCTTCCTATTGTTTCCGTGTCATTTCAACTCCCGCATCACCCTTTCTCGCCACCTGTCAGCGATCTGCGCCCTCTGATGTTCACGTCGCTCCCTCCACCTCCTTGCAGCCTCATCATCCATTCCCCACTCCCCTGCTTCACACTTCATGTAGCATCTATCCCTTCAGCCCTTCCCCCAGCACTGGAGGTTTACGCTTCCATGCTCGCTTTTTTGAATTCCATCAGCCCCTCATCCACCATCAAGGCCTTAATCCACAGCGGAATCTCCTTGAGCAGCTTCCCTTGTAGCCTCGATCGGAAGATAGCCTCAAACTTCTAGAAGGATTGGTAGCACCCTACGGCAAAATCCACAATATATCCGTCCAAAGTGGTCTCTACCCAAAAACCCACCGCGCGGGTCAACTCAGTATCCAGCCGATGTAGGGCCACTAGATCCTTGTGAACCCACTTGCGGTTTATCTTCCGTGAGCTATCCCCAGGCACCTTCGTCTACAACCTCCCCAACCAATTATAGAGGTTTCTATGGAATTTTCCCCTAAGGATCTTGTAGGTATCACTGGAGGAATCCGAGAAAAGGACAAGATCCTTGAGCACCCTCTCCTTTTGATTCGTCAACTTCGCTTGCTGAGCAATAAACTGATCCAGATGGTTATCCCACCATCTCTGTATTTCTCCTTCAAATACCCTCGATATCATGATCTAGTTCACCTCATAACGTATAGGGTCCCGGCAACGGAACCATTTGTTGGTGAAGAAAGAGGTCTTGCAGGCAAGACCCAAGTTCAAAGGTTGGGGCCAACAAGGGAATCTGCTATAGTCTAGAACCACGCCGGCATTTTCACCCTACTCCGGAGAGAAGAGAGACTCACCCGAGGCATGTCACGACCACATGCAGAAGTCGAATAGATCAATAGTGGTGGAAGGATCCAAAAATCATGAGTAACATAGAATTGATTGCATAAACAACATCATATACGCAAGAAAATTCAAAAGAGTGTACAGATATTAAGCAAATAAAATTTTAAGACATCACAGGTATCATGCATGCATGTAACTCAGATAATAGGACAAAAACCTGCAAATATATTGAGAACCTTCAGCCAAATACATAGTTACATTGCTTCCATAGGGAGAGCTTACAATTCTATTACAGACGTCTCGTATGACAGAAAGATAGATAAGAGAAGCCTAGGAACTACACAGATACCATGCTCAGAGCAGATCTCTCCTGCAGCATCTGCTTGATCCTCTTCAATCACTCTGCATTCGCCTCTCTTCTTTCGGCCGGGTGATGGCTATTTATTCACCCGCCATCGCGACTGCTAGTTCCTCTTGCGTTATTCTTCGGCTACTTTTGGCTTCTCTCTTGTTGTCTATGAGTTCTGCTCTCTGTCTTCTATTGTGTCTTCTCTTTGTTTGTACTCATGCATCCGCTTTCTTTAGCTACCTCCTGTTCCCTTGCAACCTTGGTAGCTTCGCTACTCACCATAGTTGCAACTTGGTTGCAGCTGCCATGTGTCGTTCTGCAACCCCAAAAATCTACTCTTTATTCAATATTCAAAACAAGGGCCCCAAAAAATTCCAAAGACAAGAGGCCTCAAAAGAGCCTTAGAGCAAGAAAACCAAGAAACTCAAAATTTGACTATTGACCAGCAGTTGGCAAAGGAAATTGAAGACAATGGAGAAGTGTGGCTTGAGAGAGTCAAAATTCACTTGGAGAAGCTATTAGTGAAATCCAACAAAGATAATCAGATGCTCTGGCACATGGCCCATCACTATCAGACCTGGGACAAAATTTGAAATATCAAGGTCTAACAGATGAAGGATAAATTGAGGGAGATCCGAAAGGGCAAGAAAGGAGGGGATAAACTACAGATGTTTGCTGAAGCTTCCTTAGCTGAAATTTGATAGGTGGTTGTGGGCCCATCCCAGAAATTATGAGAAATTTTTAAAATTTTGAAGATTTTTGAGTTTTGTGGCAATTTTGGAAAAAACATAGGAAATTCTGCTCTAAGCGCAGTGCCTTGGTGCTGTGTTTTTCTTGGGGAATCTAATGAAAAAATAGAAGACATCATTGGGTTCATAATAATGATGAAATAACCCCTGTACTTTTCCTAAGAATTTGGAGCAAAACTGGTTAGGCAAAAGGGCCAAAAACACCCAAAAATCATGTTTCTACCTCTTTTTCACGATGGCGCTGCACTTAGACGCAATCTCTGGAGAATGAAGTTTTGAGGGATCAAATAAAATCCAACTCAGAAACCAAAAGCATATATAGAAAGTAGACAAGACAGGCTTTCCAATGAGATATCATGAGCTCAATTTTTACATTGGGATGTCAGTCAAAAGTGACCTGCAAGAAGACCTATTTTTTCCTCCTTGGCGCTGCGCTTAGGACAAAATTTCTCTGTTTTAAAGTTTTCTATGTTTTTCACGGAATTTTTGAGTTTTATCTCACTAGTTGGGTTTTTCACTGATGTAATTGGTAATTATTCATGTAATTATGATGAGAATTAGTTTACTATAGGTAAATTCATTAGCTTGAGTCCTCTAGAGGTCAAATGAATCAGTTTCCTCTCTTTTAGAGGCAAGTTGTTTGGTCTTCCTATTCTTCATATTTTTGTTAAACATTTGGTGGAAACTGAACCTCATCTCATGGATTCGACTCCTTGATGCTAGGGAGAGTGTTTTTTAGGTCTATATCTTCTTCTTATTTCTCATTTGTAGGGGTTGGACTCAGTTGGATGTTTGGCTTTTGAAGAGACACACGCTGTATCAGTTCTGAGCAGGAATATTGATCAAATTTGCAGCTATTTTTATGGGATCCATGTGGTATGGTGTTTAGTTCAGTTTTTCCTTTTTTTTTCATGTTTTTAAATGTATTTTTAATTTTATCATCATTTCATAACTTCTAAAGTGAATGTATGCAAGTTAGATAAGCATAATCCATTCTCATATGCTCTGTTTTGGGTAGACATTCACAGTTTGTTAAATTTATTCAGTTTAGAAAGAAAACATGATTTCACCATGATATTTCTAGCTCCTCACCTATCTTGACCATCTCACCCATTTAAAGCCTGAAGTGCTAAATCACTATACCTACCTTGCCCCATAGTACACCCTACAAATTTTGACCTAATTTCCCTTGCCCTAACTGTTTGACTCCTTCTGATCCAGAAAAACCCTATACAATCAAAATCAAAACCCTGAGCTAATATACCTAGCTTAATATCTTCATTATCTAGCCATATTATCTATGATCCTTATGGAGAGAGCCCTCTCCTTGCCTAGTAGGGCTAGCTACTTGGCTAAGCGTGGTTTGTGGTTACCTTGGAATTTCCTTTTTCAACCTAAGGTTCAATCCGAGTGATAACATTTTGGTGACCATAGTGGGGAGAAAAATTAAGATCAGATCAACCCTAGTGATTTTTCATTGAAATTCTTAAACTTGTGGATGATAAGTTTAGATTTTACTGAAAGGCTGAATTGAAAATTTTTTAAAGTGAAAATTGGTTTTCGAAATTGGACATACTGGCTTCCTGAAGATACACTAGATCCAATCCCGATCCTAATCCTCCCACCATTGTTAGTGATCCTTAGAACATAGGAAGAAAATCCAAAAATGTTGTGGAGACATCTAGTTTAGCTGGAAATCAATTAGAGAAAATTTCTATTCGCAGAGCTAATTCATTCCCTCGAAAGTTACAAAACTTCCAAGATATTGAATTTGATATAAATTTTGAACAAAGCTTATTCCAGATCAAGTATTTGAGTGGGGTTGATGAAACAGTTGTTGATTCCTCTATTTCCTTTCATAGTCTTGTTGAAGATCTGTTTTCACATTCTCAAGTAGGGTCACAATCAGGGTCACAACTTTTACAAGCTCTTAAAGATCTGCAGAACTATTTTTCGCAAATAAATGCTTGGGTAATAAATATGCCTTAGATCCCAACTTCTTCTACCATCACTTAATCTACTGCTCACACTACTCAATCAAAGACCAATCCTCCCTTCATTACATCAAGCATCCAAATACCTGTTATAAATCCTCCACCTCCAATCATCATGGCTGAAAGATATACCCCCTTTTTCTCCCTCAGAACCCAGGTGCTATGCCCTAAGATTACCAAACCAAAATCCCTTTGTTTGAAAATAATTAGCCTATGACACCCCAAAAGCACGCAGATAAGAAGAATGACTTCTTTGATCTTCATGAAATTGATATCGAGGATGTGAAGATGAGGTTGTTTGCACAAAGTCTGGGAGAGTAAGAAAATGGTTCAGAGCTCTACCAGCAGCCACTATTGACACTTTAGAAGTTTTGCATCGACAGTTTGTAGAAATATGGTAAGAAAAGAAAAATCCCCTTCAAATTCTATCTGAATATGAGAACATCATAAGAATTGTTGGCGAGACTATGCAAGATTATTGTGTGATGTTTAATGTAGTGTACAATGCTCTTCCTGCACATATCAAACCACCGGAAGGCTTGGGTTTATTCAAATTTCCGGATGGATTTGATATTGATATGGAATATTAGCTATGTGAACGTGATCCTACAACTTTAGCAGATATGAAAAATAATGCTTTAAGTGCGGAAGTGAATTTGCTAGCCAAAAGAGCAAGGATGAGATATGAAAAGAGAGTGACCATCAAGGAGGAGACATATACTTCTGATGCTAAAATGGATTCATTAACTATGGAAAGAATGTTTGATTGATTTTCTATCTCAGATAGACCTGAAACACAGATCTGGAACCCAAATTTCAGAGGGCAGCAACAGCCTCAGTTTAGAATCAAGCAAAGAGAGTAGAAAGCACCCGACCAAACAATACAACAACATCATATTTGAACCCCCTTGTAGGAGAATTATGTTCAAGGAGTGGAAGAGGAAGAAGATGAAGATCTAGTGGTCGAAACAAATCATTTCTTTATAGAAGATGGTCTACCCATGTTTCTGACTGAAGATGAAGAGTATACTAAAAATTTGGATATTCCAAAATATGAGGACTATATCTTGGAAAATGATGATGATTTGGAAACTGAATCCGATGATTACTAGCGTGGGTATATGAATGCTTTGAGTGCACAACAAATACAATATTCTTTAAGGAGTAGAGATGTACCTGTCAATCCTATTCATAAAATAAAATATTCCCAACCAAAACATGATCTTCTGAATAATCAGAAAAAGGGTAAAGAGCTTGCAGATCAAAATCATAGCAACATCAATGAGCCATCAACAAGATCAGCTACCAAAGAGAAAGTCACTCGGAAAAAGGAGAATGTAACAAAGGATCAAAATGATAGAAGAGATACTGTCACCAAAGAGGTAGATAAAGTCACAAATTTTAATTTAGAAAATGAAATAGCTAAATTGAAAGTGTCCATTCCTTTGACAGAATTAGTAAATAATATTCACTATAAACATCAGGTGTCTAAAATGTTGCTAGTTGATCCTTTGTCTGATATGGTTAATGTTGAAGATGACCACCCTGAGCTCATTTTCGGTCCAAATATAGATGGTCAGTTAGAAGAGAGTGAAGTTACCCCCTTTTATTTAAGCCTTAAAATACATGAGTACATAGTTCATAATGCTATGCTTGATTCTAGGGCTTCTCACAATTTAATGCTAAAGGCTATTATGGAAAATATGGGCATGGATATCACCCGACCGTATCATGATTTATATTCATTTTATTCTGGTAGAGTTCATTGCATTAGTCTCATTAAATATTTAGTGGTTTCCTTAGACCAAATCCTAGCCAAGAATGTCTTAATGGATGTGGTGGTGGCTAATATACCACGTCAATTCGACATGTTGCTGTCTAGATTATGGGGAGCCAAACTCAAAGGTACTTTACAACTTGACTTCTCTTATGATACTATTCCCATTTTCAAGCAATTGAGGAAATGGTACCGAGAAAAAAAATTGAAGCACATGATAACTAGTAAGGAGAAGCCTATAAATCATCCAATATAGGCTATACATACAGATCTATAATCTTTTATTTTGTATAATGATGGTAGTTTGAATGATGTAAGTAATTATCTAGTAGAGGTAGAGGATGTACCAAAATTTTTAGAGAGTTTTAGAGCAGTTCTTGATAAAGAAAAAGAAATGGTGACTTCTTCTGAATAACCCTTAGAAGAAAAAAAAATTAGTGCAGATTAGAAAAATGAGGTAACCGACAAAAGTAAATCAGAACCAATAGTTAATTTTCATCATCTAGAAGACGAAGATGGCCTTTGGAGCATGTATTTCGATGGTGCTTTAGGTAAGGAAGGTGCAGGTATTGGTATTTGGATCCAAACTCCTGTTTCCCAGTTAGGTGGAATTCCAAGTAATGTTAGAGAATGCTCTTATAAATTGGCTTTTGACTGTTCTAACAATGAAGCAGAGTATGAAGCATTGATCACATGTATCAAAATTTTGAAGAAACTTGGTGCAAAAATAATTTCTGTTTTTGGTGATTATGAACTTGTCATAAAGCAAGTGAAAGGAGAATATCAAGCAAAGAATCCGCGAATGAGAGCTTATAGGAATTCAATCTTGGATATCTTAAAAATGTTTCCTAAATATACATTAACAATAGTACCAAGAGGTCAAAATATCATTGCAGATTCGCTTGCTACAGTAGCAAGTAATCTCAAAATTCTGATGAACTCAAGTAATAAATTTGAAATTCATGTCAAACATAGACCTAGTGTTCCTGATAACTTAAGGTACTGGCATGTTTTTTGGGATGACGAAGAAATTAATAGTTTCTTTCAGAATGAAGGAAAGTTCAAAGATGCTTATATTGATGATATTTGTGATTCTGATGATCAAAACATAGAGGCCAATCAAATGAATATTTTGCAGCTGAAAGATAATATTATTCCTAGAGGTATCATGCCTTTAGAAGATCTGTTTGATCAGGATGATGTGGTAATAAAACCAACATTGACTCCGACAGAAAAGGGTGTGGAAGATGTAAACATCAAGATAGAAGATACACCCAAGATGGTTAAGCTGTCTAAGGCACTATCTCTCGAGGCAAAAGATAAGTACATCAAATTGTTATCTAAATTTTCTAATATTTTTGCATGGGACTATGAAGATTTGAAGGTCTATGACAAAATATTATTTAGCACACTATTCCCATCAAGCTGGATAAAAAACTTTTCAGATAAAAGCTAAGAAGGATAAATCCAAGACTGCTACCATCCATCGAAAAATAAGTAAATCGATTGTATAAATCTAGTATCACTGTTCCAATTAGATTTTTTGATTGGATTCCAAATTTGGTTCCGGTAAGGAAAAAGAACAGAGAGATAAGGTTGTGCATTGATTTTTGGAATTTGAATAAAGCGTCTTTAAAGGATAATTACCCGCTTCCTAAGATGGACGATGTTCTGCAAAGGGTATTTGGAGCATCACAGATGTTGCTATTTGATGGTTATTCAGGCTATAATCAGATTTTGGTACATGAAGAAGACCAAGGTAAAACTGCTTTCACAACACCGTCGGGGACATTTCAGTATGTCAAAATGCCTCTTGGACTCAAGAATGCAGGGGCTACTTTTCAATGGGCGATGGATATAGCCTTTTCTAATGAGAAAGATGTTTTCTTAGTGGTGTATTTAGATGATTTGATAGTGTTTTCTCGTTCCGATGTTGAACATTTACCCCAACTGATAATTTTTTTTCAGAAATGTAGGAGTTTGAAATTTCTCTGAATCTAAAAAAGATTCTTTTTTCCTTGGAGGAAGGAAAACTTATCGGTCACATTATTTCCTAAGATGGCATTCACATTGATCCTTATAAAGTAGAAGCAATTCAGCAAATAGATTTTTCATGTAATGAAAAGGAAATACAAGCTTTCAATGGTAAGATGAATTTCTTATGTAGATTTATTCCTAATTTGGCTGAGCATTTGCGTGAAATGACTAATATGTTGAAAAAGGATAGCAGTGTAAAATGGAGCAATGATGCTTTGAAGTCTTTCAACTTGGTAAAGCTTTATTTAACTACAACCCTTGCTTTGGTTAGTCCGGATTATACTAGTGATTTTATAATATTTTCACTTGCATCTGAGCACACCTTGGCTATTGTTTTGGTGCAAAATAAGGATCAGGTTGAGCAGCCCATTTCTTTCTTTAGTCGAGCTATTAGAGATGCTTATCTTCGCTATAATATTATTGAGAAGAAATATTTGGCCTTAATCAAAGCCTTGTAGGATTTCTGAGTCTATATTCTACATTCACACACTATAGCTTATGTCCCAAATGCAGCTATAAAAGAAGTTCTCACATAGACTGATCCAGAAGGAAGGATAGGTAAATGGATAGAAGCAATGCTAGAGTATGATCTCAAGATCAAGCCCACCAAGCTGATCAAGGGAAAATGGTTATCCAAACTTATGGCTGAATCTAACTTGCATGCTCTAGACATAAATCTTATTGCAACAATGTCAGATGATGAAGAATATGGCGTTCTAATACAGGTATCACAAATGTTTCTCACTTCACCATGGTATTCAGATATAGTGTATGTTCTTCAACACTTGTGTCCTCCTCCTGGAATGTCAAAGAGTAAGGGTAGGTATTTGAAATTAAAATATGATAAATTATGCATTCTAGGTAGTGCCCTTTATTGGAAAGATCTAGGAGGTGTTCTTTTAAATTTTTTGGTTGAAGATGAAGCTAAACAGGTAATGGATGACTTCCATAGGGGAGATTTTGCAGGCCATTTGTTTTGGAAAACAACAGTTAATAAAGTGTTGAGATAAGGGTATTATTGGCCGACTCTATTTTCAGATTTGTACAAAATAGTCACAAACTATCATGAATGTCAAGTTTTTCAGGGAAAAAGGAAACTCCTTCCTCTTCCGCTGAAGCCTATTGTAGTAAATGCTCCTTTTCAATAGTGGGGACTCGATTTCATTGGGGAAATTCATCCTACATCATTAGCACAACATATATTTATTCTTACAGGCACCAATTACTTCACCCAGTGGATCGAGGCTATTCCTACAAGGCAAGCTATGGACACTGTAATTTTTTAGTTTTTAGAATCCAATATTTTTTCTCATTTTGGTTGTCCTCACAATATTGTTACAGATAATGAAATGAAATTCAAGTAAAAGAAGATGATTGAGTTTTTTCACAAGTATAACATCAGGTTCGGCCATTAAACCGCATATTATCCACAGGGAAATGGATTCGCTAAGTCCTCTAATAAATCCTTGGTTAATATCATTAAGAAAATGTTGGAGGAGAACAAGAAAAATTAGCATAGGAAGCTTACCAATGCTTTGTGGGCAGACCAAGTGAGCACCAAGAATTCTATAGGTATGTTACCCTTTGAATTGGTTTATGGCACAGATATAGTTTTTCCTACATCACTTGCAGTCCCGGTTTTTAGATTATTGCAAGAATTACATAGTGAGGAAGATGATATTCAACGTTGAAGCAATCAAATGATTCACCTTCAAAAAACAAGGGAGGAAATTTCTTATACTACTTCTAAAATTCAGGAGAAAATAAAAAATATTTATGATTGCAAAACTAAGATAGATAAGTTTCAGCTGGAAGATATAGTGTTGCGATGGGATGCAAGAAATGAAGACAAAGGAAAGCACAAAAAGTTTAAAAATCTATGGAAAGGACCCTACAAGATCTTAGCTTATCGAGGACAAAATGCTTTTTTTCTAAAAGAAATGAATGGACAAGAATGTTCAGGAGGATTAGTCAATGGTAGGCTCTTGAAACATTACTATTTATGATGCAACTTCTGAAAAAATGTTCCACTTTCATTGTAAATACAAGTTTATATTTTTTGCAAGATTTGGAACAGAAAATCATTTAGGCTTGGGGTCTGAAGTGAAGGTTATAAAGCTTGTTGATTTTCTATTATTTTTAGATATTTTGTCAGTTTTTGAGTTAATTTCATAGTCAGTTTTCAAGTCAGTTCTCAATCAATTTTACAGTCTACAATATTTTATATTGTTTTACCGTATTGGCCCAAAGGTTAGGCACTTGGTCTATGGTGTTCTTGACACCTCCAAGGAGCTGCCATCACCAATGAGGGCAAAGTTTGTGTCATTATTTTCATATTTCCACCAGGGATCAAAATACATTTTTCATGTACATCTTAGGTGTCCCATTCTAAATAAATTTTAGATCATTCCATTAGGTCATGATATAAAATTGTTCCACTGGTGGTTGTCCTTGTCAAAGTGTCTCATTTTCCTTCACAAGTATATGCTTGCTGACCCTCTTCCATGTTTTCATTATATTGGAAACAAGTCTACTCTCATTCCACTTTAGTCAAAGTCACTCATTGTGTCAGTTTCTTTCATTTCTCATTAGGTCACTAGGGTTTCATTAGGTTATCTCATTGCATGGTCTCATTTGCAATAAAGGGCAGAAGAAGGTGTGAAGATGTTCTAGGAATAAAAATCTTGATTTGTTTCAGTTATTTTTGCCATGTAAAGTTACATTTCATTTTTGCAAGTTTTCATCTCAAAAATGGAATTTTTGAGATAAAAACAAAGATATTTTTATGTTCTAATTTTATGTAATTTTAAAGTAACTATATGTAAAAAACCGAAAAAGCTGCCTATTCCTAGCTAAAGACAATTTCATGAAAAGATACAAAGATCATGTCAAAGAATCCAAAGCACCAAAAGCATAAAAAATTATTGTGAAAGGTTAACGAGAAAAAAGGAAAATGTGAGTCCCAATCATTCAAAATTCAAAATCATGGAAGATATAAAAATATCATTTTCCAAAAGAAAACCTCGTTTGTTCATTTACCAAGAGAAAAAAAATGTTTTGGAGCAAGAGATTCGAGCAAGGAGAGAAAAATTGAAGAAATTGTCTGGCGTTGCGCTCTTGGGTTAGGCGTTGCACTTAGGGCAGTTTTGGCAGTGTAAAATTGAATGACGATGCGCTTAGGAGAAGGGCGCTGCGCTCCTGGGTGAGGCTCTACACTTAGGCCAGAGGCCCTCCAAACCCTTCCAAATTCTTCAAATTTGTCTTTCTTCCCTAAAATCAAGTAATTAAAATCCCTTTTTACTCTTCTTCCTTCATTTTATGCTTGTAGGTAAAATTTATATTGGCATGGAAATCACAAAAACCCTAGATTTCCCAAAATTCCCCTTCCCATTATAAAATTTCCCAAAACCCCTTTGTCCCAATTTTTTAATCCCTAGACCCTATTTATTTACCTCATATTCCAAAAAACACTAAAACTACCATTTCCTAACTCCCATTACCCTTTTCCATAAAAACCCAATTTCTAGGATTTTCACTATTTTGCGTAGATTTCTCCATACCTTTGACCTATAATTAAATTTTCATTTTCTTCCCTCTTCATATTTTCACTTCCCATCACCTCACAAAGTTTTGTAAGCCTTTTCCCCATCTCCCTTAATTTTTGTGGCTTTATCCCTATTCCATAAAGCCCTCATTTCATCATTTGTTTCCCTGTTCCCATTCCCTTCACTCCCTGACACACGCTCCCTTTTCTTTCCTTTTCCCTAGGGTTTTCAAAGTGCCAAAGAAACAAGCATAGAGAGAGAAGACATAGATTACATGGAGGAGGAAAATAGTGATGATGAGTTTTAGGAAAAGGAGGTTGTACAACAGAGAAGGCCACATAAAGGAGGCAAAATCATCATAATAGAGCCAACAAACCTTAGAGAGCTAGAGGCTTCACCTTTAGCTATCTTGTTTTAGATATGTTGGGTGTTATGAGTTTTTTGAAAAGGTGGAAAGAGTTCAACATCATCCTTATTTGACTAGGCTCTTCATACTGAACCTCCATGATAACATGGTAACTCTTGCAGTTGTAAATTTTTCCTTGTCCATTGCCATCATTGCTGATGCTACAGGGATTCCAAATGTTGGGGAGAAATGGTACATAGCACATGACCTGGATGATCATTATTTTGAGCCTTATCTCAAAACTAGGTAAAATAATGAAGGAAGAAAAAATTTCCCCTTCAGTTTCCTCCTCAACAAGTATGCACCAGTGATGAAGATTATCATGAGATATTTTACTTATGGGCGAATATTTTCCAGAATGTACACATACCATATCAGGCTACTCGTGAATTTCACTAGGGTGAGGATGCTAAACATTCCATAATTCTTGTTTTGGGACATTGAAAATATGGCATACTTGATGTCAACGAAATAATATTATCAGCAAATGAAAAACCTCTACATCACTCCCTCATCAAACTCATTATGCTTCATCATCTAGATCTACTGAACATCTCTTGGGATACCTTTATTTCAAATGACATATTCACAAATCCCCAAATTTTTCCACTAGTGCCACAAGAGAGAAGAGAGACATCTACTAGACCTGCAATTGTAAAAACAAGGAAGCATCAAGTCAAATCACCAGGGCCAGTCAAATTATGTAGTATAACATATCAGAGAGGGCTTAGAAAATTGTTTGTAGTAGAGAGGCAAGTGTTTGCTCCACGTGGTGTGGAAGGGGCCTTGCCTTCTTCATTAGCACATAGGTAAATTTTTGCTCCACCTGGTGTGGAAGGGGCTTTGCCTTCTTCATCAAAAAAGTAGGCACAACAAGCACAAAAAGGAAAGGAAAAAATCATAGAGGTTAGTCTTGAAGAAATAGATTAAGAGCATGAAGATGCCCATGAAGAAGAAGCTGATTTTGAGCTAGTAGACCTTGAAGATTTTGATGATACTACTACATCAAAAATTGGCAACAAAGAAAATGAGGCACACGTCAGAGAGTTGAAAAACAATATTGAGAGGGAAAAATTCATCATCTCTTCCCTAGAGCAAGAGAACAAACGGTTGACAGACAAAAAAAATATTTTGGAGATTAAGTTTCTATAGGATAGGAGGCAAAACATGATCAACCAAACTACCATAGAAGACCTTGAAGAGGTTGAAAACATCCAGAAAATGCCAAAGACAAGAGGCCTCAAAAGAGCCTTAGAGAAAGAAAAGCAAGAAACTCAAAATTTGACTATTGACTAGCAGTTGGAAAAGGAAATTGAAGACAACAGAGAAGTGTGGCTTGAGAGAGTCAAAATTAACTTGGAGAAGATTCTATTGAAATCCAAAAATATAATTAGATGCTCAGGCACATGTCCCATCACTATTAGACCCAGAACAAAATTTGCAATATTAAGGTCAAATAGATGAAGGGTAAATTGAGGAAGATCCGAAAGGGAAAGAAAGGAGGGAATAAACTAAATATTTTTGCTGAAGCTTTATTAGCTCAAATTTGATAGGTGGTTGTGGTCCCACCCCACAAATTTTGAGAAATCTTGAAAAATTTGAATATTTTTGAGTTTTTTGGCAATTTTGGAAAAGAACAGAGGAAGTTATGCTCTAAGTGCAGTGCCTTGGTGCTGCAACTTTTCTTGGGGCATATAATGAGAAACATTAAGACATAATTGGGTTCATAATGATGAGGAAATACCCCTTGTACGTTTTCTAAGCATTTGGAGCAAAACTGGTCAGGAAAAAGGGCTAAAAACACCCAAAAAATCATGTTTCTGCCTTGCTTCCAGGATGGTGCTGCACTTAGCGGCAGTATTGGGAGAATTCATTTTTTAGGATTCAAATCAACTCCAATTCAGAAGCCAAAAGAATATATAGAAATTAGTTAGGAGAGGCTTTCCAAGGAGCTATCATGAGCTCAATTTGGACATTGGGAAGGCAGTCAAAAGTGACCTGCAAGAAGACCTAGTTTTTCCTCCTTGGCGTTGTGCTTAGGACACATTTTCTCTATTTTAAATTTTTCTATGTTTTTCACAGAATTTTTGATTTTTATTTCACTAGTTGGGTTTTTCACTGATTTAATTGGTAAATATGAATTTAATTATGATTGGGATTAGTTTACTATGGGTAAATTCATTAGTTTGAGTCCTCCAGAGGTCAAATGAATCAATTTCCTCTCTTTTAGAGGCAAGTTGTTTGGTCTTCCTAGTCTTCAAATTCTTGTTCAGAATTTGGTGGAAACTGATCCTCATCTCATGGATTTGACTCCCTGAGGCTAGGGAGAGTGATTTTGAGGTCTATATCTTCTTCTTCTCTCTCATTTGTAGGGGTTTGAATCAGTTGTATGTTTGGCTTTTGAAGAGACACACTTTGTATTATTTCTGAGCAGGAATATTAATCAAATTTGTAGCTATTTTTATGGGATCCCTGTGGTATGGTGTTTAGTTCAGTTTTTCCTTTTTTTTCATGTGTTGAAATGTATTGTTAAGTTTATCATCATTTCATAACTTCTAAAGTGAATATATGCAATTTAGATAAGCAAAATCCATTCTCATATGCTCTGTTTTGGGTAGATAGTCACAGTCTGTTAAATTTATTCAGTTTAGAAAGAAACCATGATTTCACCATGCTCTTTATAGCTCCTCACCTATCTTGATCATCCCACCCATTTAAAGCCTAAAGTGATAAATCACTATACCTACCTTGCCCCATAGAACACCCTACAAATTTTGACCTAATTTCCCTTTCCCTGACTGTTTGACTCCTTCTAGTCCAAAAAAACCCTATACAATCAAAATCAAAACCCTGAGCTACTATACCTAGCCTAATATCTTCATTATCTAGCCATCTTGGTTGTGATCCTTACTAAGAGAGCCCTCTCCTTGCCTAATAGGGCTAGCTATTTGGCTAAGCATGGTTTGTGGTTACCTCGAAATTGCCTTTTTCAGCCCGAGGTTCAATTCGAGTGATAATAGATTGGAGGGAAAAGAGAGAGAGAGAGAGAGAGAGAGAGAGAGAGAGAGAGAGATAGAGAGAGAGAGTATGTTTGGAGGTGATAAAGAATGAGGGATGGAGGGAGACATAAAAATATATGGAGGGGGGAGAGAGGGAAGAATATTTCTTACACTAGATGCATTGGTGTCAGTATAGATGGTGATTTCTAATCCTATTTGATTGCCTACACTAGATGAATTTATTTCAGTGTAGATGTTGATTTCTTACATTGGATGCATTTATTTCAGGATATATGTTGATTTCTAATCCTATTTTATTTATTGCACTAGATGCATTGATTTTAGTGTATATGTTTTCTATTTTTTTATTGTTTTCACTCATTTATTTTAGTGTAGATGTTGATTTATAATTCTATTTGAATGGTTGTACTAGATGCACTATTTTTCAGTGTATATGTTGATTTCTAATTATATTTGGTTGATTGCACTATATGTATTTATTTTAGTGTAGATGTTTATTTCTAATCCTATTTGATTGCTTGCATTAGATGCAATGAATTCAATGTAGATGTTGATTTCTAATTTGATGTAATTGGATGTATGGTGGTACATTAATTTTAAAGTGATTGGATTAATAATGTGCATTGATTTCAGTGTAAGCACAAAAACATTATTGACAATGTGTATTTATTTTTCTGTTATATTAATTTAACCTATTAATATTGGACAACAGGAGAGAGAAGGTATGATGTTTTCTACAATAGATCAAGTGAATGATTTGAATGGTTTACTATTTCAACTACCCTTTTGATATAATCGATATGAAAAGATGGAAAAACTAGCAAGGGTGACAATAAGAATAGTAGAAGAAAATTTGATATTGATCAGAATGAAGACTATTTGTAATTGAATAAATTTTTATTATTCAAATTTATTTCCATTCAACACTATTACATTATCACTTTGCATTAAAATTTTTTATTTCATCATTAAAGTTATTAACAATATATATCATCTCAACAAACTGAGGTAATTGATAAAAATTAAAATTAAAACTACTCTTCAAGTTATTTTTAGTAATGTATGGAGGGACACTATTAAGAATTAATTAGTTGTAAAAAGTTGTGATACCTAAAATTAAATGAAATAGATGTTATCAATCCTCCTACAAGTTATTGACAAGATTGTCTCCCTTCTTCACCACCAACCAATTAATAATATAAAATTACATATAAATATAAAAATATAACACAACAACTTTAACATTCACAAAAAATACCATCCAAATCCAAACACATAAACACACAAACCACTCAAAGCATCCAAACACAGACGTACAAACCATTCAAGGAAACCAACATAGACTAAATTAAAGAAGAGAATGATATGGCCATGTCAAGCAAATAAAACATATTGTAAATTTCAAATTATGAAATTTGTCTCAAACATATACATAATAATTATAATATAAAAATGTGACATTTTTGTCCTCAGCTGGAACCAACCTAGATCCAGCAAACTTTGGATCTATCATGCATTGAGAAGGATCAAATCCCTCAAGGTCCAATCCTTTCCTCAAATTACACACTCCAAAAAGAAGGTTTACTTCTCGATGGATTTTATCCCTCTTGACGCATGATAGATATGGAGTTAGATGGATCTAGGCTGGTATATGTGTGTGTGTGTGTGTGTGTGTGTGTGTGTGTGCGTGAGAAGTCTGAACTTAACATTTTAACATCAATATATTTAAAATTAAACTTATTTTAATCTTAATGACATGTTTATGTCATGACACAAATTGAATTGTAATAATATAATTAATTTAAAAAATATGTATTTCACCCTATAAAATGTAAATTAAAGGTTAAATAATAAGATTTTATTAATTTATTAGTGAGGTGGTTGTAGCATTGGAGGCCATGCCCAATGACTAGTATTTTTTTTCCTTAGAAATGAAAGGTAGATAAGGGGGATTAACATTAGGCATTAATCGTGGATCAAAAAATATTCTGAATGTATGGGGAAGAGAAGGGCTTATTGTTGTCGATATATTTTCTAAAGAGCTTGGTATGTAATTTAAGGTGGCCAACATATATGGTCCATTTTAGAACCATGCTTCTTTTTGGGATGAAATCATGTTGCTCTTATTCATGAAGGTGAACAATATGATCCTAGGGGGATATTTAAATTTTTCCATGGGCCTTTCTGAGATATCGGGTGAACATGCACATTTGGATTCACTTTTAGATTTTTTTGCTCATCTTTTGGAGTCAAATGCTCTCATTTATGTAGAGATGCCGCGTTACAAACCAACATGGGTGAATCAAAGGGTTGGAAAATATATGGTTGCTAGGAGGCTGGATATATTTTTGGTCTATGAATTTATGATGGATAATATATCCTCTCTTAGATAGTGGGTGGGTGCTAGTGGAATATCTGATCATTTTCTAATCGTCTTGTAGTTAGCTAGTATCTTCCAAAAGCCTCGTGCTCCTTTTAAATTTAAAGCTGCATGGCCGAAAGATGATGAATATAGGGTGATTTTTAGGTATGTTTGGAAGCCTTGCTCTTTGAATGGGGACCAATATGTCATAGATATATTTGTTGATAACCTAAAAAATATGAAGAAATGGACTATTGATTGGGTTAAAAATAAAATTATGAGGGATGAAGAGACACTCTGAAATATTGAGGAGGAATTAGAAATGTTATAAGAGCTAGGAAATGACAGATACAAAACTTTAGAATCAAAACTTCATATAGTTTTCCAGATGGAGGCAACCAGGCATATAATGTTGAAAGAAAAGGAGGAAACCTTGCGATTAAGGAGTCGGGCCATATGGTTGCTGGTTAGGGATGAAAACTCCAAAAAAAATCAGCAATTTTCCAGGGGTAAGAGAAAAATTAATACTATATGGTCCATGTAAAATGAGTCCATAGATGTATCAAATTTCATGGATTTGGCTAGAATGGGCACACAACATTTTTGTTCTATGTTTCCGTCTCCTAGGGAAGCATCATTTGTTGAGATAATTCAGGTTGCTCGACTCTTTCCTCGTTTAGTAGATGAAGATATAAACATTGATTTGATTAAGTTGGTTACTATGGGAGAGATTCAAGCAGTTATTTGGTGGTTCAAAAATGACAGGAGACGATACCTTGATGGTTGGATGATCATGTTTTTTCTTGCGTTTTATGAACAAATCAAACATGAATTGTTGAGATATATCGAGGACTATAGAATGACTAGGAGAATGTATGAGGCATTTAATTCCACCTTCATTTATCTCATACCCAAATTAGATAATACTAGGAGATTTAATGATTACAGGCCTACCTCTTTATGTAAATGCATTTAAAAATTCCTTGCAAAAATCATCGCCAATTGTATAAAGCCTATACTATCGCAAAACATATCCAAGGAGTAATTTTATTTTCTAGAGAATAGGAAAATCCATGAATCCATATGTGTTTCCCAAGATGGGCTTCACTTTTTAAATATAAAAAAATAAAAGTTATGATTCTTAAAATCAACTTAGGCAAAATCATATGACAGGACTAGTTGGTTGTATATTCGGATTCTACTGACTCATTTGGGATTTCATATCAGTTTTATAAATTTGATCATTTTTTGTATTTCATCAAAATCTTTCAGTGTGCTTGTAAATGGTTATGTTACTAGCCTCTTCCATGCTAAGCGAGGACTCTGCCAGGGGAGTCCCCTATCCGCTCTTTTATTTTTATTAGTAATGGAATGTTTTAGAAAACTATTAATAGATGAAAGAAGTCGAGTTCGATTTAAGGGTGTGCATGTTGCTAGAAATATTTTCCTGGCTCATATTTTATTTGTGGAAGATGTACTCATTTTTATGAATGGGTCAATAGGAGATACACTTGATTTTGATAATATTTTGATATTATTTTGTAAGTCTATGAGTATGGAATCGAACCAAGAGAAATCCACATTATCATCTACTAGTTGTTGAAATAAATGAATTGATATATGCTCATGCTCTCTTCCATTTTTGTTAACTGTACATTGATGAGTGTTTAAAGTATTTGGTATTTCAACTCAAGCCAAATGACTATAAAGTGAAATATTGGATGTGACTATTAGAAAAAATAGAAAGTAGGAGAAATGTTTGGTGCCATCATTGGTTCTCGCATGCGGGGAGACTAGTTTTCATCAAGTCTATTTTGGAGGCCATTCTAGTTTACTGGATGTCATTATAATGGATACTAAAGGGTATCCTTCACATAATTCAATGGTTCTGTTGTGTTAGATCTAAAAAATTTGTGATCCATAATGTAGATAAATGTCTTTCGGATTAATCACATAATTAGGATTTAGTTGACGTTTCGAACCATCTAATGTGGTTCTGTTGTGGTTTCCTATGGTAGGGCGAAAAGGAAGGTCAAAATTTTTCTTGGGTAAAATAGGACAGAATAACCCTCCCTAAGATATGGGAAAGATGGGGTATGAAAAATTGTAATGTTCCCAATTTTTAGCCTCAAGCTAAAAGGAACATTATAGTTAGTAGTAGATTAATAAAATGGGTAGGGAGGCCCATTAACCTCTTTAGGAGGAAAATAACATTCCTCATGTGAAAAGGGAAAGAATAAAGTAGCTGGATTGAGCACCTTCAGGTGTGAACATGATTGGATCAAGTTGATTCAGTCATATTTTACCAAGTCCACATGCACTGTCTAGATACATTGCATCTCCATGATGGACTGCACAGTTTGAATGGAGGACAAATTGCATGGGCTAGGTGGCACATATGGATGGGACCCATTATGGAGAGGAGGACAGCTATTGTGGGCATGCTTGGATTATTATTTTCTTTGGTCTGTTGAGACTTTTCTTCCTCTTGTTGTTTAGCAGGGTTGCAGTGTTTTTTAGCACAAGGGTGTTCCCAGTTGGGAATCCCTACCTCATCCTCAGGGAAGGAGAGGTTCTTGAGCTTCATTTATTCATTCCAGCATTTTGGCCAAGCTACCTCCTTCAGCTATAGCGCAGTTTTTGTTTAGAGCTGGGTTGTGTTGTAGGGTGCAACAAAGGAGGATCTCTTTGAGCCATTTTTGGGCTTGTTTTTCAGTGGAGAGCTTGTCCATCCATTAGATGACCAGCAAGGGAGGCTCGCGGGCATATTTTCACATATTTGAATTCATCCAAAGCATCTCTGCACTTTTACAATGCAGTGCCTTGCAGGAACTGCGTCATTTTTCAGAGAGCAGCTATAACAAGGTTTGATACATTGATTTTTGGCTAGTTTCCTTGGGAAAGGGCCAACCCTTCCCTCAGAAAGCTAGAAAGGGGGATTTTAATCCCTATTGTACTTTATTTAGCTATTTTCATGTAATTTTGTAGGGGGACTATGTTATTTTTCTACTGAATATTCATATCTATTCATTTTGTACTTATACTTTCATGAAACCCTTGTCGGGTTATCTTCACATTGTATAAAAGAGGCTAGATCTCTGTTTTTCTCTGTGCTTCAGCTAAATAAACTCTAGATCTATTTTCTAATACATTTTTCTATAGAAACCCTCTTTTAATTATGCTATTCTTGCTTCAGAGTTTTATGTATGGAATGAGTCATGGGTTTTCAGTGTTTTCTAGCCATATAACAACCGGGAGATCTATTTAAATAAGCTAGAATGATTTGTTTCAGCTCCCATTCTATATGTGAGATGTATATTGCATGAAATAAGGGATCCAAGTCCCATTTCTCATTTCTACAACGTTATTTCCTGGATATAGCATTTTTATGGTCCAGATCACTGCTTTTCCCCACTTGAAGATAACATATGGAGGCATAGTTTTGTTGATATGCTCCTAATCTGATTTAAGAAGTTGATTTGACACAAATTACAATATTGTGTTCAAGGATTGTTGAATCTCAACATTTGGAATATCTTAACGTATTCCCGATAGTGTAGAAATTCCCTATTTTGGGATATTACAGTGGTATCAAAGCATAAACTTGGCTCAGCTTGTGCATCCAAGACATTCTGACATTAGGAGGAGAAGATTCTCACAGAAGAGAGAATTTTTGTAGAAGAAACAAAATCATGACACCATTACTTGGAGGAATGACGAAAGAGGAGATCTCCCTGCTTCTTTTCCAAACCTTCGAAGGTATTAAAGAAGATCTCAAGGAGATGAAAGGGGAGGAGTGTAGAAGATTTTCGAGAGGGTTTGAAGTAAGACCTAGCTATTCACATTATGGGTGTGAGCATTCAGCCACACATGCAGAACCACAACGTAGTCTATTACCCACATTGACTGCAAGAAGGATGGAGGAAGAAGGTGCATCAAGGGAGGAGACCTTGAGTGACTACCTTCAAGAGTATGAATCTCAATCCTGGAGATTCAAAGAGCACTTGGACTTCCAAGGGTTTTGCAAACCCAAGGAGGCAAGATCTAGTAGCCACAAAAGAATTAAGAGAGGTGGAATCTTCCTATCTCACTTTGATGGATCAGCAGAGTGCACAACAAAAGCTTGGGTAGGAGAGCTATATTCCTATTTTAGGCTACACCAAGTTTCAGAGGAGGAGGCCATCAGAGTAGCAGTGCTGCACCTCAAAGGTATGGCCCATGATTGGTGGTTTAATGATTCTACTTCATTTTTTCATGCAAATGTAAAAACTTATGATGAGTTCACTAAATAATTGGTAAGGGGATTTGATAAAGGACATTGTGAACCATCATTTGTTAAAAACAAAAACTCAAACACTTTGCATGAGTTGGAGAGACCTATTGAACCAACTCCACTCCATATTTTTATAGGGGATGAAAACATGCATGATATATTTCCAAGGGCAAGATCCCCATTTCATGAAGAACCCTCTTCTATTTGTGAAGACATGGAGTCTCTTTCTTCAACGGATGAACAATATCAATGGTCTCTCATTGAGGATGAGGCATTCTCATACATGAAAGAAGAGGAGAAGGATCAACATCAAGGGATGATGAATATTCACCCTTATCTATTTTTAGAATTTTTTGCACATAAGGAGAGGACTGCACTGCGCAGTGTAGAGATGGAAAACTTTGTCCACTCATATACACAGTCCACTTCAGATTTTGATGTCTCACTACATGGAGGCATTCCACCTGGGAGGCCACCAGATCTAGATTTGATGAGAGACATCTTGTCTTTGGGTTCACCACTCTTGGATTTTTGAGAGGTGAAGAGTTTTGAGAAAGAATTTGGCATGGGGGATTTCAAAGTAGCAGGCAACAACATGAGGAGAGCTTCACATGCCAAATCACCAGCGCTGTCTCTTGGGAGGAATGATCCATATTGGAGGTCTCAACTCTTGGTAGAGTACTTCAAGGATCTAGGTGCATGTATGATACTTGATGACTTGGATAGATATGATGAGTATATGGTGTCTGATATGGTCATATATTCTTATGACAGAGTCTTCTTGACTGCAGCTTCTAAGCTCAAGGAAAAGTTGCTTCATACAGCACATGAGGACTTCCTTTCCATGCATTATGATGCATATCTTTCTTTGGCAGAGGATTTCACTTGGTAGGGAATCCACATGACATATTACAGCATATGGAGAGATGCATAGCCTGGATGGTGACAGAGAGGAGGTCACAGTCACTTCCCTACTCATTAGAGGTGAGGGAAATATTCCAGTTAAGCCATTTCAGCTCAAGATCTCAAGTACATGATGGAGGAGGTATAATTTCACATTTTGTATTGTACTTATTTTCCTTGTTAGAGCAGCATGATGTATCAAGAAGAATTATCCCTTCTTGCATATTGTATGATGATGCACTTGTAGCTACTTGTAGCATTGATTTTGGCTACCTTATGAGTGGTTTGTGGGGGAAGCCACATGGTTCTTGGTGTGCACCATTGACACCACATTGTATTTTCATGTTTCCATCTTATGAGATGACTGTGGTAGCAAACAAGTGGTTGGTGAAGCACTTGTTATTATTTTTTTTGAGGCAGGCATGGAATGCACTACACTGGTTCCTTGTGTGGAACTTTGATTCACTCTCTGGTTGTCATTTGACAACTTGTTTTCATTGTATTTTGCTTCCATATATTGATGATATGTTTATACTCATGGGAAGCCTTTTTTGTAGAGTGGGATTTGAGATGAAGATGCCCATTTGGAGTATGATTCTCCCTATTTTACATGTTGTATGTTTCAGGGGAAACAATGGGCACACCATGATTGCCACAACACACCTCTCTCCTTCATGTAAGAGGAGCCCTTGGGTGAACTCGCGTTCTTGGAGGAGGCACCTCATGGTTGACTTATCATGTGGTGTAGCTTGGGAAATTTTTGAAGGCCATGACATTACAGCCCAATATCAACAGCCCCCTCATACTTACCATAAATGGAGAGAGAAACTTCTTGGATGGGAAAACATAAACTCTCCATTCAACCCCAACACATTGCATAAAACTGGGGTTGCAGATATTTCTAATGAGCTACCTAGGATGGCTCATTTCATTTGGATGATAGCATGGAATGATATTTCCCATGTGTATCATCACTCCTACCTTGAGGAGGCCATGAGATAGCAATAAGTTTTCCACTTACACCTTCCACCTTTTCATGATGTGAGCCATTTGGTCATGCATCTTTGGGAGGAGACATCAGAGGACATATTTGTTGCAGATTATCTTAAGTAGTGGTGGGGACTATTGATAATGAGGCCACGAGAGGAGAAGGGGAGGAATTTTTCTCACTCTATACAATTTCTTGAGGACAAGCAAAATTTTGGAGGGGAGGACTGTAATGTTCCCAATTTTTACCCTCAAGCTAAAAGGAACATTATAGTTAGCAGTAGATGAATAAAATGGGTAGGGAGGCCCATTAACCTCTTTAGGAGGAAAATAGCATTCCTCATGTGAAAAGGGGAAGAATAAAGAAGCTGAATTGAGCACCTTCAGGTGTGAACATGATTGGATCAAGTTGATTCAGTCATATTTGACCAAGTACACATGCACTGTCTAGATACATTGCATCTCCATGATGGACTGTGCAATTTGAATGGAGGACAACTTGCATGGGCTAGGTAGCACATATGGATGGGACCCATTGTAGAGAGGAGCACTTGCTATATATGGATAGGAGGACATCCATTGTGGGCATGCTTGGATTATTATTTGCTTTGGTCTGTTGAGACTTTGCCTCCTCTTGCTGTTTAGCAGGGTTGCAGTGCTGTTTAGCACAAGGGTATTCCCGGTCAGGAATCCCTACCTCATCCTCAGGGAAGGAGAGGTTCTTGAGCTTCATTTCCTCATTCCGACATTTTGGCCAAGCTACCTCCTTCAACTACATCTCAGTTTCTGTTTAGAGCTAATTTGTGTTGCAGGGTGTAGCAAAGGAGGATCTCTTTGAGCCATTTTTGGGCTTGTTTTTCAGTGCAAAGTTTGTCCATCCATTGGAGGACCAGAAAGGGAGGCTCCTAGGTATATTTTCACATCTTAGCATTGGTACAAAGCATCTCTACACTTTTACAGCGCAATCCCTTGTAGGAACTACGTCATTTTTCAGAGAGCAGCTGCAGCAATGTTTGATACCTTGATTTTTGGCTACTTTCCTAGGGCAAGGGCCAACCCTTCCCTTGGAAAGCTAAAAAGGGGGATTTTAATCCATATTGTACATTATTAAGCTATGTTCCTATAATTTTTTAGGGGTACTGCGTTATTTTGCTGCTGAATATTCAAATCTATTCCTTTTGTACTTGTACTTTTATGAAACCCTTGCTGGGTTATCTTCACATTGTATAAAAGAGGCTAGATCTCTATTTTTCTCTATGATTTGGATAAATAAACTCTAGATATGTTGTCTACTACATTTTTCTACAGAAACCCTCTTTTAATTATGCTATTCTTGCTTCATAGTTTTCTGTATGGAATGAGTCATGGGTTTTCAGTGTTTTCTAGCCATATAAGAACCAGGAGATATGTTTAACTAAGCTAGAATGATTTGTTTTGAGCTCCCATTCTATATGTGAGAATTATATTGCATGAAATAAGGGATCCAAGTCCCATTTCTCACTGCTACATCGTTATTTCCCGGAAATATCATTTTTATGGTCCGGATCACTGCTTTCCCCCACTTGAAGATAACATATGGAGGCATAGTTTTGTTGATATGCTCCTAAACTAATTTAAGAAGTTGATTTGACACAGCTTACATTATTGTGTTCAAGTATTTCTGGATCTCCAAATTTGGAATATCTTAATGTATTCCCGATAGTGTAGAAATTTCCTATTTTGGGATATTACAAAAACTTATATTGATTTTCACAATCTCTAACAGCTAAAGTAGGATGGCACCTATTTCCATCGGAAATTTTATGGTAAGATGTTTTTAGAGTAAATTATATCGACCCACTCTCATTGGATGATTGGATCCAAATTCCGAATAAGAACATATCTAACATTTCGATGGTTTGGAGGGCAGTACTAAAGTCCTTTGGATATATCAGTTCTATATTAGCTTGGTGTTTTGGATCAGGTGAGAAGGTTCAGATTGGGATTGATCCATGGTTTGGAAGTGGAAATTATCACCTCCTCCCACTGAAACTAATTGAAATTATGTCATATCTAGGAAAAAATACATTAATACAGATTGTCGGCCAAGATAATTCTTCTATTTGGGAACACAAATGGTTAATGGCTCAAGAATGAAATATACCAGAGGAATGGCATCAAATTTGGCATCATTTCACAAATTCCTTGTTGGAATCACATATTAGAATTCACAATTGGGATGATGAACTCATCTATATACGCTCTCCCCGTGGTAGTTATAGGGCCTAAAGAATGATATCTATTTTTTTATGCTAATCATGAACCTGAAGCACTATCCTAGTGGTGGAGATAATTATGAAAACTGAAGAGCCCAACTACAGCTAGATTTTTTATGTGGTGTTTATTAGAGAACAAAGTGCATATTGGGGAAAATATGAAACAAATATATTTTGAATACCCATCATGGTGTGTGATGTTCCATCACAAAGAGGAATTGGCAACCATTTTTTTACACTGTTCTTATTCTACACAATTTTGGAATCTGATTTACTAGGCTTTCAAAGTTCATATAAAATAGCAGGGGGATAATATCAACGAAGCTTGGATGTCATGGTGGGAAGCGATGCAATAACATAAAATTAGAAATCTTCCACTTCTAGTTTGTTGGGGTATTTGTCTTGGTAGGAATCAGAAAATATTCCATGATTCAATCAAACAATTGGATCTGATAGAAGCTCAGATAATAGTTAGTTACAACTTGATCCCCGAAGAAGAGAAACGATATAACCAATAGAACATTATCTCAAAAATATAAGATTATTCCTTCTCTTTTCCATTGAAAAAGGGTGTCGAAAGCTACAAATATTCATAGATTCTACAATTATCATTAACTAGTTCAATCAAGAGTCAGAATGTCACATGCACACACTCATAAATATGTTGGACGAAGTAATTTTATTAAAATCACATTTTGATTCTGTTTCATGTCATCACATTTATAGGGAAAGGAATACTCTTTTAAATAATTTATCCAAGGAAGTCATGCAACATGAGCTTGGTACTTAGTTTATCTTAGAATAGATCGGTCTAGACCACTTCGAGTATTTTCACAGGCCTTTTATCGACAATCCATTTCAGGATGCAACACTTGCTTGTCATCATATGATATAGAATGTTTTCTGACAGTTATGTTATATTTTTTATGTATGTATGTATGTATGTATGTATGTATGTATGTATGTATGTATATATATATCTATATGTATATATATATATATATATATATATATATATGTGTGTGTGTATGTATGTATATGTATGTATGTATATATATATGTATAGATGTATATACATACATACATACATACATATACATACATACATACATACATATATATATATATATATATATATATATATATATATATATATATATATGTATGTATATATGTATGTATATGTATGTATGTATGTATGTATGTATGTATGTATAGGATTATAGCTAGTTAATAGGAATGGATACATATTTTTGAACATCCATGATTGAATTTTGGTATGATCTTCTCCAAGATATTTATAGTGGGGTATATTTTGCAGCGTGGTCAACATATATCACAATTTTGGATATGCTTTTAAAGAATTTACAACATGTAATTTTCAATATTTTATATAATGAAAGTTGTGATTTTCCTTTGGGATTTTTTATATTAATTTATTAAGGTTAAAGAATAAATAAATTCTAAAGTACTCTTTCCTTTTTTTATTTTAAATTAGGATTACAAAATATTATATTAAATATGGTCATAAATTGCTCTTAAAATGAAAATATATTTTATATGTTGTTTTCTATTAAATTATACGTTCAACTAGTTTATATAATTTTTTGCACATTCTTACTACTACTACAAGATTGTTAAAAGTGTAGTTATATTGCTTATATAAGATACCTTTATACATATGGTTTAAAAAAATATAGACTAAAAAGGAACTTATTGGATATGTATGTTTTCTTAATAAGATGGTTGATTCATTTCCATTGGTTCCTTAGATGAAGCCTCTCATTGTGTTTCATGGTTATACCAAATTGCAAGATTTAATTCTTTTTACCATTGGTTGGGATCTTGATGGATATTTATTCTTTTTTTCTACTACCATCCAAAATTATTTTGCATTTTTTAGAGTCCCTACTTATTTCTACAATCCCAAATCGTCTTGATCTATATTTTTAGTTTTTTGTAGTGTGTTACATAGTAACTTGTCACCATGCTCACTTCTCGTCCCTGATCCTGAAGTGCCCCATGACACACCCTGTGCAATGTTTCCACTATGAAGAAATATGTAAAGACATCCCCTAAATACTCAAAGAAAACTTCCTTGGAATATCATTGAAGGAACTTTGTAAAAACCCTAGTTTTCTGGGTCAATGCATTTCCTAGTTTCATGCTCACGCTGATGTCAGATTGAAAGTTTTGGTTTAGTGCTGCCAACACCCTTATTTCTTGGAAAACTGCACTTATCCCTTTTTGGCAGTGTTTCCTCAAATGGAGGATAAGCTTCAACCTAAAGAAGTTCCAAGGCAACGATTTGGTTGTTAAACGACGGTGATAGAGTCGAGCTCTCTGATTTTAGATATTTTATCTCGTCCATGGGGGTTTATCCCTAAGAAAATGGACCTTCCTCCTCCTTTCATAAGCTCCCAACCTCTTCTCCCTTTATATAAATTGGTCCCCATCCTTCCACTGTCGGTTGGTCATTTTTGGGCTAGTCTAAACTCTTGTTCCCTTTACATTCTTGCACTGTGATAATGCCTAAGTTTTTCGAGAGAAGGAATGCTTTAGAGCTTAGGTGAAGGACTCAGATTTTCACCAAAGCGAGGCCTCCAACATCAAGGCCTGGGTTGTAAGCTCTTCCTTTCATATTTATCTATAAAACATCTTATGTGTGCTTTCTATATTTGTCTAATATTTTATGCAAATACTCTAGTACTCCTTGATCTGCTAGATAGATAATGTTTAATGATTATTATGTATTGTATTACATTTGTTGTTGCCTCTTTATCATCTGCAGGTATTCGTGTGCCACCAGTAGCAAGGAGTGAGCCCAAAAGGATCTTGGATCAAGGTCATCATCAATGGGTTCAAACATAGCATCAGGAACCTCCATCTCTTTTCTTGTTGCATTTTGAATATTAGCTAAGAAAGCTTTGCATTTGAAAGTATCTCAAGTTGCTAGACCCACTCTAGGGCTAGAGAGATTTCCTCTGTCCGTAGAGGGGATTTATCTCGACAACAGAATTGGTGACTCCGCTGGGGATCTTAGCCTCTTAGCCTTCCTTTACCGAACTGATATTGGATCAGTTTGAATGATCGCTGAAATATAAGCTTTCTTAGGTATTTTGTAGTTTGCATAATGTTTGATAGTCATTTCACTGTGTCATGTATGGTTTTGGTGTGAATTTCTTTTCTATTTTTCCTTGTTTTTAGCACATAGCACATTTTCTATTTTCGTAGTAGCACTGCTAGCGTTGTTCTATATAGCACAGCCACACCGATTCATATTTCAAAACCCTTTTTCTTATCACAAAAGCGTTGATCTTAGACCTAGGAAAATTTGGGGTTTCCCCTTGTTTTTCCAGTGTGTCCTGGCCCCTGAAGAATGTCTGTTGAGTCTCAGTGACCTCCTTCTTGGGTGTTTGACTTGTTTGTGTTCTTTGAATGAGTGTTTTTGTTTCTTTGACTTGTTTGTGAGTTGGGATATTTATAATAATTTCAAATACCTTTTGTTGCATTTCTTCTGACATGGTTTGAAGTAATTTGTAATATGCACTGGTCATCACTTCATTTCTGATCTTACCTTCAAATTAGTGTCAAACATAAGATCACAAATTGTTTGATTTATGAGTCTAGAAGAGTGTGTATTTTTCCAAATTTAGAATAAAGCTCAAAATGATTTTCATTTTAGTTTTTGATTTGGATTATCTTTATCGTTTTGAAAAAGGGGGTGAAAAACATTTCATTCATGTATTTTTAAAGTGATTTTGATTTCCGTTCGATTGAAAGAAAAGTGAAAATGTGTGGTTTTTTCATTTCTTCATTCGTTTTGTTCATTTTAATTTTGATTGCATTTCAAAGTAAAAAGTAGAAAAAAGAGAGTATCATTTTATGCATCTTAGTGGGAAAGAGAAATGTTTTCATTTTTTCAATAAGTTGCATTTTTGGGAAAAGTGAATTCAATTGGGAAGAATTACATTTCTTATTTTTGAACTAGTTTGGGGGGGGGCCATCATTGTTTGTTGCACTTTTGTTTGCATCTCGTCCCTAAATAGTTTAGACTTCATTGAAATGGAAGGATATTCTTTTTGAATTTAGCCTGCATCGTAGGATTCATGTGACATCAATTTTGAGCCAAAACTGAAACTTAACTCAAGATCAACATTAAAATTTACCCAATTTACCTTAAGGAGCATTTGGAACTAACAAGAACATTTAGAGTTATAGGCTAGAGACGTGTTCCGACATCATAAAACGTAGGAGTTGTCACTAACGGTCTGCGTTACAACCCAAGGGTGATATCCCGTCCCACATATGGAAGTATATTGATGTATGATAAGTATATTTGGAACACTCTCATCGAACAGTTATGCATTAGACAACACTATTATGGACTGGACTCCCATGTACCGTCACGTATATTTGGGGAGAGACCATTAGGTTTCAAGCCTACCAGAGGTAACTGAGTCGACCACCTTGCAAAATTGATACACTGAACACATCATTTAGGGAGATCGGTTGTAGTACGTTAAGTCCTTGGTCATTTTTTATATCATTTATCACGAAGGTGTATATTACAGTTCATAAATACTTGGTAAACATTTATGCCTAGTACACCCTTTTTTATTTATTTTTTGTTAATTCTAAAATTAACTTCCCACAATAACATCTTACCTGTGTATTTCTCCAGCCTCATCATTGCTTGGTAAATTGTGGATTTTTGATATTTTCACCTCTTCCTTCCTTGATCTTGTAGTAAAATCTCATTGTGGCCAAATCATCGGATTCACCTCGTCCCTCCTCTCAAGGATCTCAAGAACCTCCTCCTGAGGTCCCCTAGTTTTCAGTTCGACCCCTTGAAGCTCAAGGTGCGGAAGTTGGGATTGTCATAAGTGGACAACGCATTTCATCTTAACCACCACCTGATGATTCTCCTGGATGACATCAGAAGACTCTGAGCCGAAAATCCCTGAACCGTCTACACATTTTATGATATTTCCCATAAATTCGCTCTTTGATCCGATTTTGGTCTCACCTCAATAGGCTTATAGTCCTTTTGATCAACCCAACATTCCCCTTCCTGCTTCTCCAGTAGCATCTTGCTCTACTATCCTTCAGTAATTTCCTGACTAAATGACATCCAATGTTGATGATGTCCCATTTATGAGTGCGCCTCAGAGTAATTTATAGGAAACCAGTGGCACTTATATCCTAGAAGTCGCCTCATCTTTATTTCCCTTTGAAGGTGAAATTTCTAGCTCCACACCTCACAATTTAGGCATTGGAACCAAAATATCCTTTACTCAAGTTGCATCTCCACTTCCACAAGGGTATACCTCTTTGGGAAATCTTACATTAGAAGCTTCCAGCGCCACATTTTTATTTCCAGATCCCGTTTGGTCAATGGGTATTCCCCCGTATTCTGGGCCATTCATTTTGAATGTGGCTGCCACATCTCAACCTGTTGTTTGAACTATAGTCACTATTGGTCAAATTATTGTTTCGATAGGATCCTCTACCCCTTTCTTTCCATCTACGATTATTGCAGTTCCACCTATTATCACCAAATTTATCTTGATTGGTTGCTCATCAATCAACTCAATGTAACTCTTTCAAACCACTTCTAACTAAAGATTAGCCTCTTAAGTTTGAGAGGGCTCTCTCAAAGGGGGTTAAAATTTGAGTAATGATAATACTAGATGGCAAGCTTTATGGAATTCTAACTTGTTTTTTTGTATCATTGCAGGTTGAAAAATGAAGGCTTGCTACCATTGCACTTATGGAGGAAACAATCAGTAGTCTTAGTGACAGTGGTTCTTCACATGAAATCTGAGGCAGATAGAGGTTTTTAACAGAGATAAATCACACACACAACATAGGAAAACACAGTCATTTCACCACTAAAGGAAGTCAGAGCATAATATTATCAATTCTGAGTAATTAGAGATGAAATATATTTCAAGTGATTAAACATAAAGATAAATATCAATAATACATCAAAAACCTCATGAGAATCTCAGGTTTGGAAGTAGAATGTCACTTTTTTATTACTAAAAATGGATGAAACATACAAGCAGCAATTTGGTGCAATATTCTCCAACCCTTTTCTTCTTCGATTTTTTTTATATAAATAGACATTCTTTACAATATGGATGATCTGCCTGGTGGCTAGATCCTTGAATTATACTATGACGCCTTTCATAACTGAAATAAATAACTTAAAACAGAAAACTAACATCTATCTTTATAGAAGAAAAGTCCTAATAGGACTCTATATCCTATTTATTAAATTCCTTTCCTATCTGTGAAACAGTTACATTATGGTTACAAAATGAATTTCACATTCACGAAGGACACATGACCAAGTTCACCACCACTTTACATATTTAAATCACCCCTAGATCTGTGGAACATAACCCTGCTTTTTAGGAATGGATGACCTTCATCTTCAACGTTGTTTTGACTGATGACCTAGCTACATGGCATTCACTTTGAGTCATAAATATCTTCTAATAAGGTCCATTGACATGATAAAGGTCTCCAGCTGGAAAAAAATGCTTTTAAGATGCTCAAAATCCTTCAACAATTTCTCACTACGAAAACGGGCCAATTTCGTAGTGAGTTTTAGTAGCATCAGAAAAAATGGCTTTTCCATCAATATTCTTGACTTCTTTGTGGTTCCAACATATTCATCAAGTCATGACACCTTGCAACCATGGATATCCATCCTTAAAACATGCCAAAACTGAGTTTAAATGTAAAAAATCACCTACGGGAATTTTCGTAGCGTATTTTTGGCCTCAAGCTTGAGGTACGCTACGAAATTGTGTAAAAAACCAGAAAAAAAAATTGTTTTCCATATGGTCTTCAAAAACTATTCTCCACCTACAAAATTTTGGTTCTCTGCATGTTATGAACCTCCTAAAACATATTCCATCTTAACTTATTACATATTTGGTGTTTCCTCCTCATTTACAACCAGTTGAATAATGGGCTCTTCCACCAATGCCATTTTCAATCCTTTCTTTTCCAACTCCACAAGAACCAAATCCAATTGTTCTTGCAGATCCTGCACTTGGTTTTTTAATACCCTGTTTTTATATTGCAAGTGAAGGCTTATATTTTTTATTTTTTTTCACCTCTCCTCTTAGTGGTTGAGTCCACTTTATCAACTTTTATGTATTGTCCAAGTCTTTGAAACACTGGTGACTTGATCTTCCTATATTTTTCTTATTTGCTCAAACTGAACTTTCTCAATTCTGTGTTTCTTTGCCTCTTGCTTCAAAACTGATATCTCCTCACCTGCCACCTTCAACTACTCTTTAAGGGTTTCAATTTCTGATTTTTCACTAATTTTCTCTTTACCCTTTCTTTGTTTGATAGCCAACTCTTCTTTTATAGGTGAAGAGATATCTATGAGGCATGGTGGTTGAGTAGTTTCATTTATCTTCTCAGTATCTTTTCTACTTTCCATGACCTTTCTTACATGTCTCGTCATTAGCTTTCTAGGTTGAAACATGAAACCAACATCATCACCTACAAATTCTAATTTTTTAGTTGTCTTACCTTTCTTCAACTTTCTTCCTCCATCTTCAATACCTCAGCTCGGACAATGGGAGTTTCTTCAATGTCAATTGCATGCAAGATGTCCTCTAAGTTTCCTTTAGCCAATGTATGGCTCCTAGTGACTCTCTTGCTGCCTTGTTTGCTAACTGTTTTCTTGTGTTTTGAAGGTGTTGTTTTAGGTGTGTCAATCTTCTGCAAAGGCTCTACCTCCATGCTCACTAGTTCTGGAGGAGAGGATCTATTCCCTTCTTCGATTTCCTCTGCCACAGTTGGTGATGAAATGTTTCTAGGTTTGGAAGCTCTCTTAGGAGTGACAACATCAATTTCATAACCACTCATGAACAAAAAGGAAGTCCAATCTTTGTCTTGTCTCTTCAATTCCTCTAACACCAATAGCTTAATCAAACCATGATGAAAAAGAGAAGTTTCATTGCCTTATTTCTTGATTGAAACTTATCTGGCATTTTACCTAGAATTTTATATAAATAAAAAGGCAAGTCAAGTGACCTCCTACCCACAAAATGTAGCAGAAGTCTGAGATGATAGGAGTAGACCATGTGAAATCGTCCTTCAGAGGTAAAATACTTCTGGATTATCATCAAAAACTTTGAATAATTGTCCTTTATGAAACCCCTAGGGATAGCATTTATCAAATCAATTTCACTCTGTTCTGGTTTGATGAACTCTTTGCAGTCCTCCATTGTGAATTTGGTGCTTTTAAACAAATTTTCCCTCCTCTAGGGATTCATGTTGCTGTTTAAATGTTGTCTAGTGTTATTTTAAGGTTCGTAATTCTCACTTTTGAATTTTTTCCTGTGAAGTTATTAGCAAAATCCTTGGAAATCTGTAGATGAAAGCCCTGCAACCTTTGACAGAATTACAAGCAACTAGTTCTTCTAAAAACCTCCATGGCAGTTGGGTCTTCATTAAGAAAATTCATTTACATGGGCTCATACCTGTGGAAATGACCACCTTTGTTTGTTTTCCTCCTTGCAGCCATGGGTGATTTATATCTTCACATCCTTGCTTTCTTGATGACACCTGCAAAGTTCAAATCTACCAGCAACCTGCTTGGCTCGATGAAGCAGCTCTCTAGAGATCCAATTACATGAAAAGATAAAGTAGAATATGACAAAAAGGCTAATTGGGGTAAGGTTTTATGGTTTAAATGACATCTCATGCTTTACTCGTGACACATTCATGCCAAAAAAGGAAATGATGACCTCAGACACGGCTATGTACTTTTGAATTAATCATAACAGACTCGAATGAACACCACCCTAACTCCTCCAATAATGGAATGACATTTCATATCGAACTTGACAAGGCAGGCAAGAAAACATACTTTTGTAGCGTAGTTAGTTTAACCTCTGACATTTTTTCTATGAAACTATTAGGTAGTTTTGTAGTGAAAAATGTTGTTTTGCTGTATAAAATGCTACGAAAATTTGAAAAACTGACACAAGCACCCTTTTCGAATTTGAACGCATGGGGAATAAAAATTGATACCATATGAGGACTGATGGGACATTACATGAAATAAATGGAGGTGATCTTGAACCTTAGGATAGGTTAAACATGTAAAAAATGAATTTTTCCTATACCAACTTGAAAATTCTTAAGGATACCTTATCATTTTGATGACTGAACTATATGACCATGTCAAGTAATGTTTCAAAATTTTGAGTGTGATAACAATGAATCCACTTGGGATGGTGTGCCCCTGTGGTATAACAAAGAACTAGTAGTTCCAGCGCCACCTCTATTGGGCTGCTCTCATATTCAAAATGAAAACTTGCAACCTGTTTTGACTTGTAACCTTGGCACTGATAAAACTAGTAGCTGCTAAAGAAATGAAAGTACACATGCTAAATTTAAAATTGAAACTAACAAAATGCTTGATCTTCAAGCTTATTTATATAAAAATGATCCTACTCTACTTGCTCAGCATAAAAACTGAATCAAGTGATATCACACTTCCAATGAAGCTAATCAAGAAGTTGAGTACTGGATTGGAATAGACATTCCACTTATCTTATCATAAAACCATTCCTAAGAGATGACAACTTGTTCCACCATCTGAAATTCATTCCTATAGAAGATTCCAGTAGAGCTACAAAAGGATCTTTGAGAGTATGCATGGATAATTCTTGTTGATCAACACGAAAGTCTGAGTAAATATGATCCTTTGATGGTGTTCCTTGTTTAGATTCTTCAATATAACCCTTGTCACATTTCTAAAATAAAAAAGGAAAAATATGTTGATCATTACTTTCATTTGAGGTGAAGAAATACTTGGAGAACTCTTGGACACTTTCAAAAGGAACTGCCTCAACATGTACCACAGAAATTTCTAAAGGTAACTCTTCATATGATTTAACAAGCATACCCATATGATTGTCTAAACTTTTATTTCCAAAATTTTCTTCTTTTGATGTAGGCTAATGCAAGGAATGACATGAATAATAAATTTCTTCCTTTACATGAGGATTATAGCAATTATCTTCCAGTAGTTCCTCTTCTATCCTTTCTTCTTGGTGATGAAAGGGATTGTCATGAAGGGCCTCTAAAATTTCCTCATCCATGAACTCATCATATTCATAACAATTCTACAAATATTCAATAAAACTCACACAATTTTTATAGAATTATTTGAATAGAAATAAGGAGGAATGAAATTATTTATACATCTAATAAATTGCAAAATGCAAATAATCAAGAGAACATAAGGAACCATTTGGCATGCTTTCATACCAAGACCATGATTTTCCTTCTAAAGTGACCATAAACATCTTCATGAGACAATCCTCAGGGAACTGAACCTTAAGTCTGTGTACATGCATATGGAATCTAACCAAATGAAGATCAACATTGTATTTCTTTTCATTTTTAAATATGGGAAGATCAGTTAACCAATCGACCTTTGGCATAGGATTTGGAAAACCAGCGATGTGAGATCGATTAATAGGGTGAGACTGATTCATAGGGGCATACCTCACATTTATTCATGCAATGGAACTCATCTTGGAACTTCATCAAGCTACTGATCCTCAAGAAGTGGAGTCACCTTCCAATTTATTATTTTATGTGTGGAGTCGCCAGAGAAGAAATACAACAAATATGTGTCTAAGTGTCTGCTACTCTCAGACCTTAGAACTGAAACTTTGTTGTTTTCCCAGGGAAAATTTACACCTTCGGTCTCCTGGCAGACGCACCAAAATGTTATCACCAAATTGATCTTGATTTGCTCCTCATCAATCAACTCAATGTAACTCTTTCAAACCACTTCTAACTGAATATTAGCCTCTTTAGTTTGAGAGGGATCTCTCAAAGGGGGTTTATGATTTGAATAATGATGGTACTAGATGGCTAAATCTATGGAATTATAACTTGTTTTTGGTATGATTGCAGGTTGAAAAATGAAGGCTTGCTACCATTGGGTTGTTGGAATCAACAATCAATAGTCTTAGTGAAAATGGTTCTTCACATGGAAGATGAGGCAGATAGATATTTTTAACAAATATAACTCGCACACACAACATAGGAAAACATAATCATTTCACCACTAAAGGAATTCAGAGCATAATATTATGAATTATGAGTAATTAGAGATGATATATACTGCAAGTGATTAAAAATAAACATGCAGATCAATAATACATCAAAAACCTCATGAGAATCTTAGGGTTTGAAGTAGAATGTCACTTTTGTATTACTAGAAATGGATGAAACATACAAGCATCAATTTGGTGCAATATTATCCAACCCTTTGCTTATTTGATTTTTTGTCTATAAATAGACATTCTTTATAGTATGGATGATCTTCCTGGTGGCTAGATCCTCAAATTCTACTATGAGACGTTTCATAACTGAAATCAGTAACTTAAAACAAAAAACTAATAGCTGCCTTTAAAGAAACAAACTCCTAATAGGACTCTATCTCCTATTTATTGCATTCCTTTATCCTATCTGTGAAATAGTTACATTATGGTTACATAATTAATGTCGCATTCTCTAAGGACACATGACCAAGTTCACCACCACTTTACATATTTAAAGCACCCCTAGATCTGTGGAACATGTTAGTCATCAGTATTTTTCACTATCTTTAGATGACTATAGGATGGTTATAACTTTATGAAAACAATATTCCTTGAATATCTTGAGTTTCAAAAATCTCACTTCCTTCACTATCCTTGTAAACCTATTTTCACTATTCCTCAGTTGGTCTTCCCAAAGCCACCTTGTTTCTCTTCAAAAGATTCATTATGAGCTTATGCCTCCTATTTTCATCCTTCTTTCCTACTTATATCCTCATTGCTATATTTTCCCCTGTCAATAAACTCCACCCTTCCTCTAGGGTTTCCTATTGCTAACTCATTCCCATGTCCCTTTGGACATAATAACCTATAACAATACTTTGTTTTCACTTGAAAATATCCAAGCCAAATTTCAGCCAAAATCAGGTCAAAGGACCCTCCCACTAATTCATTAGGGTTTTACATTGTTTAAGGCTATCCTTGGATGTTTCAGGCACTGATTTTCCTTTGCTAGAATCTGGCTCAGATGTAACAGAATTTCAAGACATGGTTATTCAAGAAGGACCTAAAATTTCCAAGGAGGATTATCTCCTCAGTTCGAAACCTGCTAATGAGAAAAATGGAAATAGTTCAACACTTTTGCAGGAGTGTTGAAAGATTTATTAGTTGAAGGTACTGATGATGTAGTTTGTCTGCTCCTGAATGAAAACAACTTACAACAAGGGGAAGAGGAAACATTTGGTCTTGTATATGACTAGGGTTATAAATTGGTTAATCCACCTGAGTGCCAAAGTAGTGATCACTTGCAAAAAATGACACAAAGGAAGCACACAAGTCCAAGCATGAAGAAATTTTATCAGAAAAGATTGATGAAATACTGAAAAAGGTGAGGTTAACTGGACAGAAATGGATGAACTTGAAAGGGCTATAGAGAACTTAGAAAACAACACTGATGATTGTTGTGAAGAACTGCAGAAAATTAGGGTTTTGAAGAAAGTGGCCAGAGAAGGTGGAAAAGATAAGTTAAACTTAATGGTGGAAACTACAAAAGATTTTGAAGATGCCACTTTGTGTTTCAATCCCAAAATTTTCAAAATGAAATTTTCATGCCTCAAGGAGCAAAAGAAAATTCAAACCTACAAGAAAAAAGTGTAAAAGAACATTAGTGACAAAGGAAAAGGATTTAAAACATTAGAAAGTGGGTTTTCAAATTTAAATTAAATCCATGAGCCTATAAAATCCCATTTCACTCCTCAAATGAATCATTGTTTCCTTGCAAAGCATTACAAGTTTCAAGGAGAGAAGAATTTGTGAGTTTTCTGAGCAAATTTAGGCAAATTGTCTTGGCGCTGCGCGCCTGGGAGTTGGCGCTGCAAGTTTACCATTATTCCTCCATACAAATTATGAATGTGCTGCTCACCTGGGAGGTGGCACTGCGCTATTGCCTGACAGGACCCTGTGAATAAATCCTTGGCGCTGCGCACTTAGCTTGGCACTGCACCCTCAGCATTGGCACTACATGCTTGGACATAGAGGTTTTCTAAGTCCTCCAACTACTTAAATCACATCAAAACTCCTTCAAATATTTTCTCAAGTCTTCTAAGGCACTGATAAGAGGTAAGTGCATACCATAACCCATTTTCAAGCTATTTTGGTGATTTCATAATCAATGGAAATGAAACCCTAGAAGAAACCCTAAGTTTTAAGCTTGAAATCACTATTTTACCATTACTTCATCCTCCTATAAAGAAAATCATTCATAAAAAGGGGAAAATACATTGCTTGAGGGCTACCATTCATCTTGCTTGTCACAAAATCCATTCCCTTCATTCTCATTCATTCCCTTTGTTGTGGTTCCTATGATTTGGAAGATTTGGCAATACCAAATGATAAGACAACATCAAACCACTTTGGGATCTCAGAATCTAGCCCTCCTAGATCCAGAGAGGGATCTCTCTATAAAGGTGAGGAAATATATGTCTTTGAGGTTTCAATTTAAGGTATTAGGCTAGTTATAGGGCACAAGGTTTGTTGCTTTGTTTTTTGGTTGGGAAACATGAATGAAGGGTCCAATGTAAGGTAGTGAAGTGAGTAAAGAAGGTTTTTTGGAAATAGGGAGATAATTCAAAGAAAACACAAATCCATTGGGAAATGGGGTCATAAAAGAGTTTACTTGTAATTCAATATCCAAGGCCTTCAAATGGGCTATTCATCCAAAATCAGAGGATCTTTAAAGATGATAGTATGGGATGAAATGATAGGAAATGAAGGTGAATGACAAGGAAACCTTCCAAGGTGACCACTTAGGAGGAAATCTAGGGACAGGACATGCCTTAACCATCTATGATAAAACTCCTAATGAGGCTAACTCTTCAGATAATAGAAAACATTCAAGATGGACACAAGGTGAAGCCTAAGATCAGAGAAAGAATTTTAACCTTCTCTGCTTTTGAAATTCAACTTAAGGGATCTTAGAAAGGAAAACTGTTGGAAAAGGACCCTAGTGAGATAGAATCAACTCTAGATCTCCCAATTTCCCAATTCTTTCAGTTAAAACCAAACAAGAACATCTAAGAACAGACTCTAAATTCATACATCAGCAAGCATGGATAAACCAACTACTATACTGGTTACATTATCTTGAATTTGTTCCTAGATCACACAATTATCATAAAACATAAAAGATAAGAAGAGCAGGTAGCATTAGGGTACTTTACAGCAGTAAATCCTAAGCTAGATTACCGATTCTCATCAAAGAAATGAAATGTGATGCATAACAGAGAGAAAACAACACAATATAGAACACTTCACTGTTGATTTAGATCAGGATCAAATGAACATGCTTGTCATATTAAAGAGCAACACCAATCACATACATCATTTTCCAGCAGCTTGATCTTCAACTAGAAATCATCTCCCAGCCTATTTTACAACTTATACACAGAACTCTATCTCAATGAAACAACTTACAATCCATGATTAACCAACATTTACAATGTATTTATGAAGAGTTCTTATAGCTGAAAGAGTGGCTATAGAGGTAGATAGAACTTTGAATGCAACATTAAAATAGAGAAAGAAGAGCGCTTGAGGCCCATTCTATTTTAATATCCTATATTGATTTTCAGTACTCTTTGGATGAATAAGTGGTCTTCTACAGGCTAATAATAACTCCAAAGGTATGTTATTGAAGTACTCTCTGGAAATTGGTACTCTGTTTGTACACTGGGACAAGTAAGGTAGATGAATGACTTTCAGGTCTTCCATACTTTGTAACTAATGCTCTGGAAATCTTAGGACTTCTGTCAGGGTGGAGATCTTCTCAAGAACTTGATGGAGAATAAAAAACAATATGGGACTTTGTCCTTTCTTGGGAAAGAACATTTTGCTCATGTGAAACACTAATATGGATTGTTTCATGTGATTTAGGCCTTATTAGCCTTCTGGATCATTTTTAAGGTCTTGAATCTGTATCTTCATCCTTTAAACACTGGATTACAGCATTTAATCTTCAATAATGAGCTTTTAATCCCTTTAAACTGTCACTGATACTCTTTGCTGCTTCTCTTCTGTCTTGTTTGTGGATACACAGGTTTTGATGGCACTGAAAGGTTTGAATCATAGTTAATAACTCTGATTTGGATAAAAACATGCTTTGAACCCTTTCTGGATGTCTCTCCTGCTATCTCTGGCTTTGAAAAATGGCATTTTGCGCCCTGTATTACCCTATTTGTGATAGTGAGACAGAGAGTGATTTTCACCATTCTGTGACCCTGCAAAAAAACAATAAACATGTTATATAAATTCATGGGAGTGGAGGAGGATGATGTGGAGGCTTGTGGAAATCAGTGTCACTACAATGGAAATGGTGGATGCAGGCGAAGGAATGAGTAAAAATCATGGCGGAATGGTGAAAAACTGAGCTGATGAAGGTTTGGTGCGAGGAGGGTTTTAGACTGTCCGATTAGACTGATGGATGATGATCAATGGGTAGGATTTATTGGTGCAGTGGTTTAGACTGACTTAGGTGGAAGAAAGGACCTTTAGTGTTAAAACACAAAGTTTAATGTTTGGGTGAATTACAAAGGAAAAAGGTTAAAATGAATGAAATCAGAGGCTTTTGGTGGTGGGCCAGGGGGGCGGAGGAAGAGTGAATGTGGACCGTTGGATCACTGGAAGAGATCAACGGTGGAGATCTTCCGATGAAATCATTTGGAAGCTCCGTTGAATGGGATATGAACGGAGACGTGATGTAATATGAGTCGTCGATCTAGATCAAATGAACAGTCGTGATCTTCAGATGCAGCTTTTAGGAGCAAAGGGGGAGAGGTGGTTTTAGCAGAAAAACTACTGGTTTCACACAGCTCCAGAGTGGTTTTGAAAATTATCCAAAAAAAACGTGATATACCTCGCTTCCTGACACGTATCCTCTCCAAAACCGCTTTTGTCACGTGATTTTGAAGCATTAAACCTCAGAGGAAAAAGTTACGCGATATGCATTCTCAGCCATTGGATGAAGGGCAGAGAGATTTGACGGTGGTGATGAGAGTGCGATATGGAAGATGTGTGAGCGATACGGTAGGGAGAGCTAACGGTGGATTAAACCCTGACTGTTGGATCTATGAAATGGATGGCGAAGATTTAAAAGAGAAAGCGGAGGTAAAGGGGCAAGTGATAAAGCGGGGAGAAGGAGAGCCATTATATCTATCGGAATGAATGGCTGAGATCTAATTGCATCGGAGAAAGGTAGCGGGGAAAAACTCCGAGATTTTTATTTTGAAATTTAGCGCGGATCGTCGGATCGGAGTGGAGATCGACGATCAAGATTTGATCGGAGGGGAGACGATGAGGGACAAATGAGTGGAGCGCGATTAAATATGGGTCGTTGGTTCTTATGGATTCAACTATCCAAATTAAATCAGCGAAGCAATGATTTTGGGCTGAGGAGTGGAGTGCGATGTGTCTCAACTGTCAGATTTGTATGGATGGACGGTCAGGATTAGATCGGGGATCGTAAATCGGAGGAAACAAGAGATGGCGCTTAGGAATTTTTGTGATTGGCGATTATGCGAGGGCCATTGGATCTCTAAAGATCAACAGTCAATATTGAAGTAGAGGGGTAATGAAAAGAGGTTGATGGGTGCGATGCGATTAGTTCTGGCCATTAGATCTGTTAAGATCGACAGTGGAAATTGCAGCGAAGGTCGACAGAAGTAAAGTCCATCGCATTGGAAGAAATAAAAAAAAAAAAAGGAAACCATGGTAAAATAAAGTTCCGATTGCGATTAGCACCTACGGTTTTAGTGCCTGGTCCTGGGTGCGGGTCATATGCGGGAAACGCGCTAAGGGCTAGGCCGAAAGGGGCTGAAGGCCTCAATGGAAAATGGCTGTTTTTAAGCCAAAATGAGTTTTTTTCAAGGGATTTCTTGGATTTCGGTAAAGGGGAAAAGGGTGTTTTAAAACTGTAAAAGGGATTTTTAGTGGCTTAAAAGGATTTTGGAGGATTTTTAGAGGGATATGGAGGTTATGAAAAGGAAAAGGAGGCTTAATGAAAATGAATGGAAATGAGTGAAAATGGGCAATTACAGAGGCCTTTTGAAGTATTCTTTTTCACAAAACAGTGAGGCTTTTTTGATGGAAATAGTAGTGAAGATATTTTCAAAGGAAAACGACACATGGAGGCTTCAAGAATGATATGTTTTTAGAGGAAATGTATCTCTTGAAGACTTAGAAAAATTTTAACCAACTGTTTTCTATGTCAAAAATTTATAGGTGGTTAACACCCTTCACTTTTCAAAGCTACCATTTCATTCCCTCCCTTCATCTCATTTCACATCAGCCCTAGGGTTTCCAAAATAGAGTTTAAAATTTTTGAGGGTGAAGACAATGGTGGTGAGGCACAAATGCCAATCAGGCATGATCACAAGGGAGGGAAGATAAACAAATTTGAACCCTTCAATACAAAGGAACTCATGGCATCTCCTCTTACTGTTTCTTGCTTTAAGCTTGTAGGATGCTTTGAATTTTGTGAGAAGGTGCAACAAGTACAAAACCACCCAAAGCTAACAATATTATTCATCATTAACCTACATGAAAATCAGGTCAATCTTTATGGGGTTACATTTGAGTTGTCCACTGATGCCATTGCTGCTGCTACAGGGATACCAAGTGTGGGAGAAAAGTGGTTCAAGCAAGCAAACATAGACATGAGTTATTTTGAACCATATCTAAAACCTAGGTATAAAGATCACCACAAGTCCATCTTACCATTTTCTCATCTTCTTGATAGATATGCACCTATGATGAGAATAATAATGAATTATTTCACATGTGAAGAAAGGTTTTCCCACCTCTACTCATACCAAATTCGGCTTCTTATGCATTTCACTAGGGTTAGGGTGTTGCATATACCATATTATCTCTTCTGAAGCATTGAAAAAATGGCCTACATAGTGCAAAAGAGAGACTATAATCAGTAGATGCAGAGCCTCTTTCATCATTCACTTATCAAGATGGTGGTTATTCATACACTACAACAAAAAAACATTCCATGGGATACCTTCATTACCCATGAGATTTTCACTACTCCATATGGCCATCATCAGCAAGATATCCCTTCCTCGTCTCATCCTCCCATTCCTACTTCTCCATCACATCCCACTACTCATGCATCACCATCCACTCATATCCAATCACCCCATTATTACCCTTCCACATCACATTTCCACAACCCTTCACCCTAATATCATGATGACAAAGCATCAAGGAGTGATGAGAACCTTGAGATAAATGGCACTAAAATGAGTGACATTGAGCCATTTCTTTTGACATACCGGAGGGGCTATAGGAATGTGTTTTCTGCACTTTATATGCAAGGGGCCATGTCTTCTACATCAACAAAACAAGTTGACAAGTGTAAGTAAAAGGTCATCGAACCTATCACTGTTGAGGAGGAGAACAAGCATGAAACTGAGCAAGAGTTTCAACTAGTTGACCTAGAGGATGATGATGAGGAGAGGATTACCATTATGCTGCTCAAAAGCAAGGATGCCAAGATTAGTGAGCTTCAAGCTAATTTTGGTAGGGCAAAGAATGTGATCAACTATTTTGAGTTAGAAAATCAGCAGTTGGAGGCAAAGAAGGCCATCAGTGAGGTCTGAGCAGTCAGAGCTCAAAAAGAGGCCAGAAACGCCAAGGAATTTCTATATGAGGCCTTGGGCACTTTTGATGATAGTGAGGATGAGGAAGAACAACTTCCTAGGAAGAGGCCAAGGATAATTGGGTTGAAGAAGGCTTTAGCCTGGGAAAGAGAGAAAGAAGCAAAGTTGGTAGGGTAGCTCACTCCAAGTGAGCTGCTTTCCATAGAAATTGATGGAGATAGGGAATATTGGCTTGAGAGGGCAAAATTACACCTAGAGGGTCAGCTAGAGAAGGCCAAGAGAGACACTGACATTCAGAGGAAGATGACAAAGCATTATGCCATGAGAAACAGGATTGCAAGGGCTAAGCTCAAGCGATCCCATGCAAATATTCAAGCTCTAAATGAAGCAAAGGAGAAGGAAAAGCTCAATATCCTTGCCAATGTATCCCTATAAACCTCCCAACCATGATCAATAGAGAAAATTCCAATTTTGACATCTTTTTGTAAATTTTGAATTTTCAAAAGTTTGGCTTGCAGAAAATTTGGCCAAGCGTGCAACACCACTGGCACTGCGCTCTTTTTTGGGGCACTAAAATGGAAAAAGGTCAACATTTTCATGTTCCAAATGCCAAGGATATCATCCTCAGAACATTTTAGACCATTTGGAGCAAAATTGGTCCCTCAAAAGGGCCAAAAACCACCAAAAAATCAGCGTTCTGCCCTCTTTTCAGCATTGGCGCCGCGCATTTAGAAGTCTAAGCAGAAGTGATTTTTGAGAGGGAAAATGTGAATCATTTTGGAAATTAAAGGCAGATCTGTAAACTAGACAAGACGAGATTTCCATTGAGATATCATGGAGCTCATTTGGACATAGGGAAGGCCTCCAAAAGTCAGCTTCAAAACAGGCAATTTTTCCAATCTTGGTGCTGCGCCCCTATACGTTGGAGTTGCGCCCTTGCTAGGAGTTATTGCAAAAGATATTTTGAAGCCTTAAAGTCAATTTTTTTTCCAAAATTAGCTCAAATAGTTATGTTAGAAGTTATTTTTTCCATAAATGTGTTTTAGATATTTTTCCTTGGGCCTTGCATGGTCGCAAACGTCAAAGTGACTTAACTATGTAATAAATGACTTATAAAACCATAGCTAAGGTTTACTTCCTCATTTTGCAGTTAAATACTAAATGTATGATTCAGTTGGTTGTTGGTTGATTTTTGAGCTCAATATGATATAGATTTTGAGTTGTGAATAAATTGGTTTTCGAGCTTTGTGATTGTCTTGGATTGAACATCAATGGAGCAAGAATATTCATAGGATTCATGAACTTGTTTAAATGGTGATGTTGTTCTCATTTTACACTTGTCTTCTTATGTTTTCCATATTGTTCATCTTTCCCTAATACATAGTATAAAATTTATATTAAGATATGCTGTTGAGAGGCATCTTAATTTTGTCTACCTTCTGTTGTTTAGATGTTTTCCTCTACTAGGTCTGATTGGAGAATTCTTAGTTTCTCTCTGGTTCCACTTAGCTTGTTGTATTAAAAATGATTTAATAGAGTCAAGCCAAAGAATTTTATGGTATGCCTTGTCCTTTGGTGTATCTTGAAACGTTGTTATGAAGACCTTTTCTTTGAAGTATATTGATTAGGGTTTAGCTAAAGAATTTTATGGTTTTCCTTGTCCTTTAGTCCATATTGAAGAGTCACTTTGAAGGTATTTTAGAGTCTGATTAAAGAATTTAGGAGTTTCCTTCTCTTTGATCATCACTTATTTTTTATCTTAAATGTTTTCTTTCTCTGAAGGTGAATAAGTAGAGAATTTAGGAGTTCCTTGCTCTCTAGGGTTTGTTGGATTGTTATCTCAAAGTTTACTTGATAAAGCTAGGTCAAAGAAGTTTATGGTGTGCCCTGTCCTTCGATTCTTTCTTAAGCGTAATGCTCTTAAAGGCTCTTCTTGTTCTATTATATGTTAAAGGATTCTTAATTTCCCTTTAAACCTACTAAATTCACAATTTAATGTTCATTTCACATCCACATAAGCTATTAAGATCCATTGGGCTTTGTTAACTTGCCCTATGAAACACCCTTGATTCATTGTTGTAAATTTCAAGCTTTTCACAGACCCCATAGCCCAATGGTTCTAATTTCTCTTCCTCTATCTGTTCTTCTTGACAAGCAACCCAGCCAAACAAAACCAAATAAACAAACCCTATCAATTTAACTAGCCTAAAATCAATATTCTAAATCAATCAAGTCACATATTTTCCATAAATATAGAGAGAGCCCTCTCTGAGTCCAAGAAGGCTAGGTCCTAGGACTCGAAAATTGGTTTGATGTTATCCTTGTCTATTTGATCTTGCCAATCTGACAAATTATAGGGATCTATTAGAAAATAACCTTGCTTTTTAGGAATGGATGAACTTCATCTTCAACACTGTTTTCACTGATGACATGGCTACATGGCACTCCCTTTGAGTCATAAATATCTGCTAATAATGTCCACTGACATGTTGGAGGTATCCACTTCGCCAAAAATGCTTTTAAGATGCTCAAAATCCTTCAACAATTGCTTGCTACGAAAACAGGGAAGTTTTGTAGCGAGTTTTAGTAGCATTAGAAAAATGGTTTTTCCTTCAATCTTCTTGACTTATTTGCTATTCCAACATCTTCATCACATCTTGACACCTTGAAACCATGGATATCCCTCCTTAAAACATGCCAAAAATGATTTTAAATGCAAAAAATCTCCTACAAGAATTTTCGTAGCATATTTCTGGCCTCAAGCCTAAGGTACGCTACAAAATTGTGTAAAAAACCAGAAAATGTTGTTTTGAAGATGGTCTTCAAAAACTGTTATCCACCTGAAAAATTTGGGTTCTCTGCATGTTATGAACCTCCTAAAACATATTCCATCTTAACTTATTACTCTTTCGGTTTTTCCTCCTCATTTATAGTCAGTTGACTAATGGGCTCTTCCACCACTGTCATTTTCAATCCTTTCTTTTCCAACTTCACATGAATCAAATCCAATTGTTCCTGCAGATCTTGCACTTGGTTTTTTAATGCCCTGATCTTAGATTGCAAGTGCAGGTTTATCTTTTTGATGTGTTTGACCTCTCCTCTTAGTGGCTGAGTCCACTTTATCAAATTTTATGTATTGTCCAAGGTCTTTGAAACACTGGTGACTTGATCTTCCTTGATCTTCCTAGTCAAATCAATTTCACTATGTTCTAGTTTGATGAACTCTTTTCAGTCCTGCATTGTGAATTTGATGCTTTTAAACCACTATTCCCCTCCTTTATGGATTCCTGTTATTGTTGAAATGTTGTCTAGTGTTATCGTAAGGTTCAGAATTCCCACTTTTGAAGCTGATCCTGTGAAGCTGTTAGCAAAATCCTTGGAAACCTATAGATGAAAGCCCTACAACCTTTGACAGAATTGCAAGCAACTAGTTCTTCTGAAAACCTCCATGGTAGTTAGGTATTCATTGATAAAATTCATGTCCATGGGCTCATACATGTGGCAATGACCACCTTTTCTTTTTTTCCTCCTTGTAGCCATGGGTGCTTTATATCTTCACAACCTCGCTTGCATGATGACACCTGCAAAGTTCAAATCTGCTAGCAACTTGCTTGGCGTGATGAAGTAGATATCTAGAGATCCAATTACATGCAAAGATAAAATGGAATATGAAAAAAAAGATAATTTGGGTAAGGTTTTATAGTTTAAACGACAGCTCGTGCTTTAATCATGACACATTCATGACAAAAACAGTAATGATGACCTCAGACACGACTATGTACCTTTGAATTAACCGTAATAGACTCGAATGAACACCACCCTAACTCCTCCAATCATGGAATGAAATTTCATATTGAATTTGATAAGACAGGAAAGAAAACATAATTAATTAGCATAGTTAGTTTAACCTCTCATAGTTTCACTACGAAACTATTAGGAAGTTTTGTAGCGAAAATTGTTGTTTTGCTATATAAAATGCTACGAAAATTTGAAAAACTAACACAAGCAGCCTTTTTGAATGTAAATGCATGGGGAATAAAAAATGACACCATAGAGGACTGATGGGACATGACATAACATAAATTTAGGTGACCTTGAACATTAGGATAGGTTAAACATGTAAAAAATGAAATTTTCCTATACCAACTTGAAAAGGCTTAAGGAGACCTTATCCTTTTGATGACTGAACTGTATGACCATGTCAAGTAATGTTTCAAAATTTTGAGTGTGATAATAGTGGCTCCACTTGGGGTGGTGTGCCCCTGTCGTAAAAAAAAGAACTAGTAGTTACAGTGCCACCTCTATTGGGCTGCTCCCATCTTCAGAATGAAAACTTGCAACTCGTTCTGACCTGTAACCTTGGCACTGAAAAAACTAGTAACTACTAAAAAACTGAAAGTACACATGCTAATTTAAAACTGAAACTGAAAAAATGCTTGATCTTCAAGCTTATTTATATGCAAATGATCCTACTCTACTTGCTCAGCATGAAAACCGAATCAAGTGATCTTACACTTCCAATTAAGCCAATCAAGAAGTTGAGTACTGGATTTGAATAAAAATTACACTTCTATGATCATAAAACCATTCCTGAGAGATGCCAACTTGTTCCACCTTCTAAATTTGTATACATAAATAAAAATCGTATTGAAATTCATTCCTCTAGAAGATTCTAGTAGAGCTACAAAAGGATCTTTGAGAGTATGCACGAATAATTCTTGTTGATCAACAAGAAAGAGTGAGAAAATATGATCCCTTGATGGTGTTCCTTGTTCAAATTCTTCATTATAACCCTTTTGACCTTTCTCAAATAAAAAAGGATAAATATGTTGATCATTATTTTTATTTGAGAGGAAGAAATACTCGGAGAACTCTTGGAAACTTTCAAAAGGAACTACCTCAACATGTACCACATAAATTTCTAAAGGTAACTCTTCATATGATTTAACAAGCATACCCATATAATTGTCTAAAATTTGCTTTTCAGAATTTTCTTCATTTGATGTAGGCTGATCCAAGGAATGACATCAAGAATAAATTTCTTCCTTTACTGGAGGATTATAGAAATTATCTTCCAATATTTCCTCTTGTTGTTTGAAATGATTCTCATATTCCCGATGATCAAAAGACTGAAAAGTCTGCTGCAACTTTTCATCAAACTCAGAGGATGTAACATGATTGTCATAAATAAACTCTTTTTGGGTTTCATTTTCATCAAAGAGAGAGGCTATCCATGTTGGGAAAAATACTGAGAGGGGGGGGTGAATCAATATTTTTGGCAAACTAAAATTTTTTACTTTTTCATGCTCTAAAACCCATACGCTACTTTCCTTTAGTAAATTCGCGTATACACGCGGATATCCTTCATACAACTCGCGTATTAGCAGAGATCTAAATATGCAGATATTTATTAACTTAGTTCTTTGCAATATTCATTCATCTGATGTTAAGTTATCAGTAAACATGTGCAGTAAGAATAGAATAAATCATCACACATAAGCAACACACATGAAAACCAGGATTTTAGGTGGAAACCCAAGTCGGGAGAAAACCATCGCTGCCATTATCTCAGCCTTCAATATTTTATTATAGAGAAAACATCTTACAACATATGTGTTGGTGCAGCCTCCTACCAGCACACATGCACCCACCTGCGCTCATTTACCAGCCTCTCCTGGAAGGGAGCTACGACCCCCTGCTCTTGTTTACCAGCCTCTCCTGGAAGGGAGCTACAACCCCCTGATCTCGTTTACCAGCCTCACCTGGAAGGGAGCTACAACCCCCTGACTGAAGGCTACAACCCTCAGCACCTCTATGGACCACGTTCATCAATTTTCACACTGGATCCAAAGCTTCCTTTAGGACACAACTTGGTGTGCCACAAGCCATAATATTTTCAGACCGACCCACTCCATACTTTTAAGCACAGTCAAACATGAAACTGATACATATAACTCACTGACAGATATCTGTAAACCAGCAGAACAGATCAGAATTTTCTTACCACAGACTTCAACAAACCCTAGTTTTCATACGCGCTTTCCTTTCACTGATGTCGCGTATATACGCGCTTCCGTTCACATAAACCAGCATATACTTCTGTACATATTACAGAGCTAATTTCATTGCGCATACACGCTTTCTCTTCAGCGAAGATGCGTATATACGCGCTTCCTCTGCGGCGAACTAGCATATGGTTCTTCAGACATTTAGGTCATTTCAATTCTTCAGAATAGATACATCACACAGATTTAACCCTTTACTTTAGACAGATGTTCGCCATATCTCAGATCTAATCATTCCATAAACAGATCTAGCAAATACAGATACATTTTAGATCTAGATATCCCGCTTCATCATTTCTTCATAGGTGCATCATAGATTCAGATCTATCATCAAACCTTTACCCTTTCCATACAGATATACTTCACAGAGAAGTATTCATTCAAGCTCAGACATCTTGCTCCCACACCCATGATTTGCACAATGAATTTCTTCTCTTTATATAGGTTTACCCTTTTTCAATACCATGAGCCAAAACCACATTACATCCGATGGTATTCCTGGACGGGTTCATTTAGACGAATCATTACCCAATACAATGGGTCAATACCATGGTGGTTACCCCTGGTTTTTCACTTTTTGAGCGCTTTTTCCCATACGCGACTTGGCACGTACTTAACCGCGTGCATACGCGACTTCTCCTAGACAAATCCGCGTATTCCTTGAAACATATTGTTTTCATCATGGATCTAGCACATATTGAATTCCTTTCTTCATTACCTTCTGTACTCTCTTTAGATACATCAGATTTACTTCATCAAGTAAGTTTCCATCTTCTTCATCAAGTGGGTTGCCATTCAATGACAACACTCAGCATCATATTGCTAACTAACATCATTTCACATCAGATTTACAATTCCTTTCTTCATTACCTTTTGTACTCTCTGTAGATACATCAGATTTACATCATCAAGAACATATTCTATCAAGCACAACTTCATCAAGTAAGTTTCCATCTTCTTCATCAAGTGGGTTGCCATTCAATGACAACACTCAGCATCATATTGCTAACTAACATCATTTCACATCAGATTTACATCATTTACCAAGTCCATCAGGTCAAGAATAACTTCATCAGGTGGATTGCCATCAAGGAAAACACATGCCAACACTCTCATGTCTTCATCTTCATTTAGTGGGTTGCCATCAAGGACAACACTCTGCATCATATTGCCAACAATCTCCCCCTTTGGACTTGATGGCAACCACGATGGTGTTTGATCACCACAACAGATAGGTACATTAAGAATACAATGACACCATGTCACTCTCCCCATTCTTTGACACCATTCTTTCTCTTCATTCAAGCACCATGTCACTCTCCCCCTTTGACATCAAGGGCAAAGGGCAGATCAAAACCAACACACTCTCCCTCTTTTCTCTTCATGTAGAAGAAGCGTTCTGTAGATCTGATGTATACTGAAGTGACCAAGCTCCCCCTGATTTCATGCTGAATCTTCAAACATATTTTTCAATGAAGTACATGACTCTATGAACTTCCTATCACCAAAGACTCATACTTACATCAAAGATTACATATGAGACTCAAATGCTCAACCACATGCCAACACTCTCATGTCTTCATCTTCATTCAGTGGGTTGCCATCAAGGACAACACTCTGCATCATATTGCCAACAATCTCCCCCTTTGGACTTGATGGCAACCACGATGGTGTTTGATCACCACAACAGATAGGTACATTAAGAATATAATGACACCATGTCACTCTCCCCATTCTTTGACACCATTCTTTCTCTTCATTCAAACACCATGTCACTCTCCCCCTTTGACATCAAGGGCAAAGGGCGGATCAAAACCAACACACTCTCCCTCTTTTCTCCTCATGTAGAAGAAGCGTTCTGCAGATTTGATGTATACTGACGTGACCAAACTCCCCCTGAGTTCATGCTGAATCTTCAAACATATTTTTCAATGAAGTACATGACTCTATGAACTTCCTATCACCAAAGACTCATACTTACATCAAATATCCAACCAAGTGGATTTACATATGAGACTCAAATGCCCAACCAAGTGGGTTTACATATCTCAACTCAACTACCCAACCAAGTGGGTTTACAATTTTGACTCAGCTACCC